>JAIPRK010002208.1:0-14832 GCA_025469195.1 Chaitophorus viminalis | reverse complement strand
TAAAAACGTGATTTTGCGTAAAATTTCCCGTTTTTTCGTAATTTTTTTAACGTTTTTTTCGATTTTTGCAAAAAGTATTAAAAAAGTTGGATTTTTGACTTGCCCAAGTACCATCTAAATTCACTTTCCTTTCAGAAAAGTTGCTGTATAAACCAATCAAAGCATTTTTACTGCAAAAACGGTTGTCGTCAGACACAAAAAAAAAAAAAAACACACACATCATTGTAAAATCAATAGATTCCATCACTCCGTTCAGAATCTAAAAAATTATTGGATTAAACACCTTCAAACTTTATGAGACAAGTGAAATATTTTTTTTTTTGTTCATAATTTCGTCTAAGTCCGGCTGCATGCTTGATATTTTAACTCATGAATCAGCGTCAATATTAAGCCAATTACGACATTATATGTCATATATATGTGACATATAAATTATAAGTTCAAAATATATTTTATAGGTTTATGGAAAGAAAATAATCAGTATGGTTTCACATTCTGAATTATAGTAATAATAGTGTAGTAGTGAAGATAATAATGATATTTATTTCTATGAAATTGATTATCTATTTTTTTTTCGCGATAATTGAGTTTCAATAGTCCATAAATACTCGGAATTTCATATTACTAAAAAGTTAATAATTTCACTAAAATAAAAAAAAATATCACTACAAAACATAACCGCGGATCCCCTAAAACCAACGTGCGGACTCCTGGGGGTCTGCGGACCACCAATTGGAAACCGCTGTTATATAGTATTATACATGTGTACATTACTTAATAATATACTTAACTGCGATGTCAGTTAGCACAATTTCTATAAGACAGATAAAAGTGAGGGAGAAAATTAAATTATTTAAAAATCTTCAAATAAAATGTACTGATTTATTGTAAACCCTTTTATAGAAAGTAGGTATAAGTAACAAATGAACTTCAAACAACTTTAATTTTAATTTTATATTTCTTTCACAAAATTACCAATTACCATAGATACTTAGATAAATTCATAAAAGTGCAAAGCTTAAATAATATTAAAGAGGTAACAAAATTAAAAATAAACTGAATTAATAAGTAAGACAAATAAATAATATTGTCAATTATAATATTTAATTTCATATCAAATTATAAAATTGACATGAACATCAAATTTTTCACAATGTGTGTAAAATAACTCTTATTCGCTTCATTAAAAAGTTAAAAAATCGTCGAAAAGACTACATAGTGTAGAAAAACGTCTGTTTCACTAAATGGATACATGCCATGAAGTGGATGTTTACTTCATGAAAAGGACGATTTAATTAAGTGGATGCGACGTATATAAATAAACTTTACATGAAGGTATTTATTTCAATATCAGTAACAGCTTATAAATCTCTAGGTATTTTGTTGACCAAATATATAAGTAATAAGTACAGATTTTTAATATAGGTAGAATCCAGGTTAAGTTTTTGGGACGCACCGTAGCTCTGCATGAATAAAATTATTTTGAAAATCCGCAACTCCGCATTCACCGTAGCTCCGCATTCTAAAAATATTTTTAACACCGAAAGTCCGCATGGACTAAAATTTATTGAAATATCTAAGGAAATAAATAACCCAAAGATGCACGAATCAAAAAAAATGATCACTTAGAAAAAACATCGCAAAAACCAAAGCAACATTTCCACCCAGTATTTAGGCCAAAAAAGAAGCAATACTGGAGAAAACTACAAACAACTGGAAGTCTTTTCACGCAAAATTTGGTAATTTATTTACTTCAGCACATCCAAATATTTCAGTCTCCATTAAAAACTTATTAGCTATACAGATGGATTCTTATATACGAATGAATTCTGCTAATAATAATGAAAGTAGGATTATTACAAATAAATAAAAATCAATATAGAATTTATTAATAAAAAAAATAGAATTATATAACAATGGCCAAATTGATAGGTAGGTATAATTTTGTAAAAAGTTTAGTATCATTTAATAACATTTAATAATATTTAGTTTTAATTTACATCATAATGACATATTATGTTTATTGTAAATTGTGTTAATTATTATTATTTTTCTTAGATAATTAGTTTTTAGTTTAAAAAATTAATTTAATTTAATTGATATAAATGTTTTTTTTTTTTTTGTTAATAACATAAAATATTAAATTTAAACAATAAAAAAAATATGTGCGGAATTAGGGTGGTTGAAAAAAAAATTACGTGCGGAGTTAAGGTGTAAAAAAAAACCTTGTATGTGGAGTTTAGGTGATATATTATAAAATGGCCGCAATGCATGCGGAGTTACGGTGCACCGTAGTTTTTGTGCCTTAATTTTAAAATGGCTTGAAGAAGTTGAATTTATAATATTACATGTTATCTCTACCCTAATAATAAACATTAAATCATAGAGTACTACACGTGTTGCAATCCGTGTATTAAATATACTTTTATACATGACTTCAAGTGATAAATATTATAAGTATAATTCAAGTGATTATTGACATATTATTACATATAAAATATGTAAAATATATAAAATATTCTAGACTAACAAATCATCTCGTTTTTTGGAAATTGCTCTAACTAAAAACTAAAAACGCAAATACATGAAAATTTCACCAAATGTTTATAATACCGTATTCTATATATGGTTAAGTTTTAGATGTTTTATTATGATGTTATTACTTTCTTTAGGAGACATTTATTTATTTCATACTGATTTCTTTGTTTTAAATTTCTTAGGAGAAAGTTTATGATGAAATTTATGACGTTTTTGGGGATGGTGATGAAACAATTACGATTGAAGAAACATATAAACTTGTGTACCTAGAACAAGTGTTAAAAGAAACCCTACGACTTTTCGCGCCCGTGCCATTTTTCCTTAGACAACTACAAGATGATGTTAAAATCTGTGAGTTACGATTATAATTGTAATAGTAAGAAATATCTACAGTTCATTACGAATAGGATAAAATAAAATAAAATAAATTATGTTTTAGTTTCGGGCAACCACGTGCTTCCAAAAGGAACGACCTGTGTTATATATCCACCAGGTACACACCGTATTGCTGAGTTGTATCCAAATCCTTTGTCATTCAACCCGGAGAACTTCAACCCCGTAAACGTTGTAAAACGTCATAAATACAGCTTTATACCTTTTAGCGCTGGCCCAAGAGCTTGTATTGGTAATATACCATCATAATAACTTTATACAATAATAAACATTTATATCAAAAAATAAGCTCAAATATTAATTATAGGTTCCAAGTATGCTATGCTGTCTATGAAAGTCCTGTTGTGTACATTCTTGCGAAACTTCAGCGTGCACACCGATGTTAAATTATGTGACATAAAGTTAGAATTAGACATATTAATGCGAAGCGTTCATGGTTATCCTGTAACCATCCAACTTAGAAATAAAAGGCCCACGTAAAATAGAAATCAGAATTGGGATGTCTTTTGGAGTATTGCAGAGTATGCGAATTCGGAACAAAATTTTTAATGTATAAATATGATCTGGAATAAATTTAAATATACCAATTGCTTATTTAATTAATTTTTTTTTATTAAATGTTTTATAAAATAGAAGATAGTAATGATAAAAAATAATAATAATAAAATAAAATATCAAGGTAAATTATACCAACTGTTTGGCTGGGCTGTTGTTGTTGATAATGTTGATTGAGTTTGGTGGTGGTGGATGGATGATGGCGACGGTTTTGAAATTCTTTATGCTCGGTGCAGCCTTTGTATTTGGCAGGATGATTCCCGCCACATAGGGCGCAGGAGTGTCTGGTGACTTGTTGCATATTGAGGTGTGATATGGTATTCGGTAAATTTTACGCAGCGTGAGGCATAAGCACTGTATGCCCAGAGTGGCCGTACGCTTGGCAGTTTAAATACTGGGGAATTTCCCGGCGTTTCGTTTATGCGGTTCTTCGACCTTGATTTTTGTGTGCAAGAGAGACGTTACTTTAAAGAAATCTTGTTTGCTCGAGTCCAGCATCTTGATCAACAAAAAACAAAGGAAAAAGGTATTAGTTATGTTAGGTCTAATGTTTGTGACTTGTCTAGTCGCGAAACCGATCTCCTCAATTGCTTCGGAGATTTCAGGTACTAAGGTAATGGGGTGGAGGTTCCTTATAACAACTCTGTACGGTTTTTCAGATTGGAGCTGATAAGTGTGGAACTCTGCATCGTTTTCCTTTAGGAAACGGATTAGAGTTTTGTAGTCTGCCGGTTTTTACGTTTGAATCTTTAGGTGGGTGGATTTTGCATACAAAACTATTACGTCCAATTAGGTTTGTGAGTTCGGTGAGTACCTCTGTGAAATTTTCTACTCCTTTAATAAAGTGAGTGGCGGCAATATTTTCTTTGCGGATGTATGTGCGGTAGTATCCGTAGGTTCCTAGCTGGATGATTAGTGTACGTCGTTGTTCTCACCATTATCGTCAAGGTTGGCGAATACATTATAACGATTATTAAATAATTTGGTTTTTTTTTTATAGAAACATTTTGCGATGTAGGTGTTGTAGGCGAGGTGGGTAGTGATCTTTCGTTGGGTTTGGTTGATGTTGAATTTCTACTGTTTCTAGATGTAATTTGATTATTTTTAATGTTAAATGATGTCACAGTTTTATCCGACTTTGTGCGTGAGTCGGTCGCCATAGTGTTAACCGAGCTATTTAATTAGAGTTCAAAGGTCACCGTGGCAACGGTGCTTATCTCAATAATAAGTCTATTAATAATAGTAGGTTATAACTTATAGAGTGCTGATTGAGGAATTTTGGATATTTTATTTAAAGGGAGGGGTAAATTCTTATTTATTTGATAAATTTCACCGGCTTTTTATATAATAATGAAGATTTTAATAAAACTGTAACGTATGATTCCATGTGGTCGGTACGTATTGGTTTGATCACATTTTTATTTACCCACATTTTTTATTTTTTATTAACCAACAAAACGACGGATGATCTCTCGTTGCCGGATCGTCGTCTGGACCATCCATCCATTGTATTATTGTTATTATTATACCAAAAGGTGCCACGGAAAAATTGAGTAGTTAAAAAAATATGTTTCCCGCGACGAGACGTTTTCGTCCGCGGGCCAATTGTATGGATGGTATGTGATCGATCACAATAATAATTATTGTTACATTAAAAGTGATGTGTGGCTGGTATGTCTATAATTATTATTATTATTAAATGAAAAATGAATCTATGCACGCAATGTCCGGCGTATGGCCGAATCGGTCCATTTTCTACACTTGCTAATTATTATTTTTATTAGTTTAAGTTGAGAAAACTGTTTTATTTTATTTTGTATTTTTGTTATTTACTTCTTATAAAATATTTTTGAAATTCATTAATAAAGGATTTAAATACTATATGGCACAATTAACAAATTGTATTCTATATCAAATATAGTTCTCAAGAATATTTTGCACAACGAGAATTCACTATAACGTCACCTCATAAATAAATGTAATTGTTTACTTTAGCTGTTAATATTTGAATTATACCTACTTACATACAATATTTTATAATTTTATACTGTATACTTGATGTGATAAACAAGTATTTACTTAGTATTTTTTTCGTGTATTAATGTTTTGTTTTTTATTTTATTTTTTGAATAATAAACGTCCGTTGGGCATAGAGTGCAGACAAAATGAATTGTACATTTAAATTTAAATAAGAGAACAAAATAGACAATTAAAATATAAGTAAATACAATACAATAAATGTTAAGTGTAAGGAATTCAGAGTTTAAAATAGAAAGCATCGATAAAAATCAGTGCATTGAATTATAATATTTTTTTAAACACTTTTTCATTTCATGAGAAGTATGAAAAAATAAAGCAAAGTTTTCATGTTTATTACCTAATGATAACATTTGGTTTAACGGTGCGAAAAGACAATAATTACAGTAATTACGAATTACGTTTGATTGTAGGATGTATAAGTGGATCTTAATGAGAATTTTGGTACGTTTAATGAAATTAGGGATAATACTTCAGGACAGTCAATATAAGAATTTATACATTTATATAGTCAGCTTAAATTATTAAATTGTCTTCGATATTCTAGTGTATCAATGTTAAAATTAGTTGCCAAAGATTAAGGAAAATAGTTATTAGTTATCTATTGAGTTTTATAAGTTACGCAGGAAACGATTTTGAATTAAATAATCTTGGTGTGGGTTTCAAATTATAGATCCATATTCTAGAATTGAACAAACCATAGAAAAATATAAAACACGTTAACATATGGGGTCATTGAACTCTCAACAATTTTGGTTTAGAAGCCCAAATACACGTATAGTTTTATTAGAAATTACATTTATATGTCTTGAAAATAAATGATGACTGGAGGAAGTAATGCCTAAATCTTTTATTTTATATATAATAATTAGTTCTTTATCATTTATTTGATATTGTGAATTTAAGTTTTGCTTATTTCTTGTAAACGTTATTTGGGAACATTTATCCGTAATCAGATTAAGATCATTATTTATACACCATAAATTTAGTTGATTAAAATCATATTACATACTATCCGAAAAATGATTATTAAAGTAGCTTTCTCCCTACTATTAAACTACCCATCAGGGAAATTATTTAACCATACAAATATATTACCTATTTATAAGCTATACATAAGACAAATTCTAATAAAATCCATACAAATACAAATACTTAACAATACAGAAATTATAGACACAAGAACAGGGAAGTTCATTAAACGATAATTTATATTATTAACCAGTTCAAGAAATTCTCCCGACTACGTGAGTAAAACCATATTTAATAATCTAAATATAGAAGCAAAGAGTCTAATAAAAAATGTATGTGAAACACATTCAAATAATACCAATGATATAATTATTAAAAATCAGATTAAAAAAATAATTAATAAAATAGTTATTGAGCTTGATGAGAATTTGTGTGTTAATAAAATTACAAAAAGTCAATATGTATAGTTATAAATTTTCGTTAACATTGATATAACTTTGGGTTAATAATATCATTAAGTGCTATTTATTATATCGAATGAACTAAGTTATATTTTTATTATATAATTATTTTTAAGTTAAACAAATGATTAAAATTATAAGAACTCCGTATACCAAGTTACGAGCACAGCTACGTATACCAAGCTCAGTTGGTATACGTATCAGTTTATCAATGTATTTTTATTTAATAAGATTCTATGTTATTTGATTATGCTGAAATAAATAAAGTAAAAAACGGGTGGGCCTCGCTTTGCTGTACAGTTGGGGGTGGAGTGCACCTCGTTTATAGGATAGGTTATTATTACAATGGATTTGTTAAATTTGAATGCAATGATAGATATAATTGTAAACGAATAACGATTCTGAACGGAGTTAATATGTTTGTCTAAAATGTGTATATAATAATATAGTATTTTATATTTAAATTGAATTATAATGCAATTTCTTAAAAATTTAAATTTCAAACAGTCATAACATTTTTTCTTTTCAGTCCGGTAGAAATTTTTTTATATTTTTTAGAAGATTAGCTTATGGACAACCTAGTGTTAACATTTTGAACCTTAATAGAAAACGTATTAAACAAAATGTATTAACAGAAAAAATTTTATGAATTTTTAACTACAAAATAACTTGCAAATTATCGTGATTTTAACATATTTTATACAAATTTGAACTTTATGGGCTTATAAAAAAAATTTGAGTGAAACCATCTCTGATATTTTTAGTTACAATTAGTATAACTTATAATTCATCCTTTAATACATTTTTAAGAGTTTTCGGACGGCCAAAAATATTTTATAGATATTTTTAAAAAAAAAACTTACAAAAATCGAAAATTTAAATTGTCTATAAATAAGTCAAAACATATCAAAATACTTTGAAAACTTAGGTATGTATAGATAATGCCAATATCAAGATTTGCTGAAAATTTCAAGTTTTTATGGTTTTTCGTTTTTGAATTAGAGCAAATTTCAAAAACTGATATCATTTGTCAGTGTAGAATATTATACATTATATTATATTTTACGTGTAATTTTATATCAATATTCGCTGTTCAAAGTTCAAACGCTTATAAAAAAAATTGTGCCTATGGATTTTAATAATTTTTGAATGACAATAATAACTACTTCTATGGAATCTTCTATTAATTTTTTAAGTATTGTTTATAAGCGTTTGAACAGCAAATATTGACATAAAATTACATGTAAAATATAATATAATACCTATATAAAATTCTAGACTGACAAATGATATTGGTTTTTGAAATTTGCTCTAACTCAAAAACCAAATAAGCCAAATATCTGAAATTTTTACCAAATGTTTATATTGAAGTTATCTATAGGTGGATAAGTTTTCAAAGTATTTTTACTTTTATTATTTGAAACAAGTATAATAAATGAAAAAGAAAATTACTTTATACAGAACAAACCTAAATTAAATTTTTAAAAGTAACGTTATTTATTATTTTATTATGTTGAATTAAAATTTGAATTAGGAATGTTGTTCAAATCAAATGGACGAGGTGTTAAAATGTGCTGGTTTTTCTCTTTGAGCATCATCGATATGTGTGGTATTGTAGGTTGGCGTAATGAATGTTGGCATATTGAATGTTGGCATATTGTATGTTGGTGTATCGTATGTTAGTTGCACTTGTGTTATTGACAATTCATTTATTATTACATTTTGAATCTGATTCGTTAAATGTAGCTTTTGTATAGGATGCATGTTTTTAAAGTATGGATGGAGAGATTTTAAAAATAACATGTCATCATCGTCAATATGAGTAGTTGTATTGGACTGTAGTAAAGCATTTAACTTTTCGGTTTCGATTTTTAGTAATTCCTCTTCAAAAGCTTTATTAACATTTTTTTTTCTTTTAATAGAGTGAAAATTTTCAGAATGACTTGTTCTTTCTGAAATTTCATTAGTACAATTAGAATTCCCAGATTTAGATACAGATGACACATTTTCAAAACCAATGACGTCAATAGGACTTGAAGTATATTCTTGACTATCGTTAAAATAATCATTTCTATTGTTTTCTAATGCCTCTAAATTTTCCTCGACATTATTTTTCACTTTCATTTCCAGAAATATTATTGTCCGTTTTCCGTGGTGTTGACGTATCGTGTAGAAAGTTCATTAAATTGAAATAATTACGGTTTCCTGTGTAAACTTTAGCACCATCCTGAGAATTTCCTGAACGACATTTAGTTACTTTTTTTTCCTTTAAATAAGTATCTCTCAAACTTCTCCATTTGTTTTTTGACTTCTTCAACTATAAAAAAAATACATATCTTCATATGAAATTAATAAATAATATATTATTATATATTATTAATATATAATTAATATATTTATTGTATGTATCATATGCAGAGACCATCAGTGGCGTAAACAGATATTTTATATTAAATAATAAAATATTTTAAATTTATAAGCGGGTAAGTGGATGTCGCTCTGCTGTATACTAGGTTACGAAAAAACGATTCTGAGCGAAGACGGTTTGTCAGTCTAGGATATTTTATACTATATTTATAATAATTTTATCAATATTATTAAAAAAATTTTAATATAATATGCATATTATCATATTTATATACTTATTACAGCACTATTACTACTCCAAAACGTGATGACAGACACAAAAAAATCTCATTCGGCTATTCAGATTAGAAATAATTTTGTACAGTATTTTCAAGAAAATAAATTTTAAGTTTTACAAGGAATGATGTTAAAATTTATAATTATGTGTACATTATAGACATAAGCATAAATCACAATAAAAATCAAAAAATAATAAGTCACATAAAAATTTAATAATTAAAAATTTTAAAAGTATTTTAATTTTAGAATTATTTTGTACAATAAGTCATATTAATTATTTAATTGTAATACCTATTATTAAATGAAATATTATAAAATTACATTTAAAAATAATATACTTACTATTCATTTTAGTTTTTATTGCAACTGCGTTCCATTTCTCTTCAGTTTGGATCCTATCTCTATATTTTTTATGAGATTTGTTCCACAACACTGGTCGTTTTTGGACTTCCGAAATCAATAACTCCATTTTAAGCTATTTAATTTTAATTTTTTTACTATGAATATATTGTATTATCGTATTATATTAATATTAAATAGATAAATACGTTTGTCCGTTTTTGCGTCCGATGCGTCAAAAAACAAAATGATTTGTTTTTCAAATCGTGCGGCGAGTACGACCGATGCGAAGTCGGATGTATCGGACGCAAACCCCATCCAGATTGGACAGGTCGTATCATGTTTGTAGGTTTGTTTTTAATTTCGGTCGCATCGAACGCAACGCATCGGACGCAACGGATTTTCTTTGGACACGGCGTAAGAGTCAATAGTCATTAAAACATAAATATTTTGTTGGAACATATATTTTCGGAATGTTTTTTCTCGGGCACTTATTAATTTGGAAACGTATTTAGTTGGAAAAATATTTGATGGGAAATTTTTCATTTGGAACAATATATGCTCGGAATAGTATTTGTTTGGAAATTAAATAATGGGAAAAATTTTTTTTTGCATGCAGTTCTTGGAAAATATGTTTCCGACAAAATATGGTTCCACCAAAATACCATTCCGACCAAATGTTTCCAAAAAAAAATTTCTGACAAAATACGGTTCCGGCAAAATATTTTTCAATTTTATACGCGGCTTAAATAAAATAAATGTACGAAAATAATATTATGTTTTATAAATATATACAGTGGCGTACATTCAAATTTGATCTGGAGGGGGGGGGGTTGAATAAAAATAACCAACACTAAAACCTTTTCTTTAAAACTACTCATTTTCCTAAGAATCAAACACATAACACGTATTGTGTATCCATATTGTGTAATTACGTGAAGTGGAGAAATCACAGTTCCATTTCGTGAAATGGATGCAAATTGCAAACGTTGTCCATTTCGTGAAACGTACAATAACGCGATATGGATACGACATATTATATTTAAAGTAAGTACTCATAAGTTCATAACACGTATCGTAGATACTCGTATTGGACAAAATAATTTTGTATTATAAAAACCTAGATAACGGGTATGCGATTGGCGGCGTGGCAAAGTATATTTAGAATCACTATAATATTATATTAATTGGTTTAATTTGCTGAGCAATAAAATCAATACCGATATCATGAAATATGGTTAGAAAAGTTATTTTAATCACTTGTACTTCAATTTAATTAATTTAATCAAATATTATTTAAAATTTATAACTGAATTTTTTTAGTGCATTATTTAGAACTTTTAGGGCATCATAGCATTTTTTTTGAGGGCATTTTTCAGGGTTTTATAGGGCATTATATTCCCAGCCCTACTTATTAGATAGGTAACTTCTGTACTGACTGTACTTAAAAATACAATATATACTATAATATAGTATATATATACTATATTATATGTATGCATATTAACTTAACTGAGTTAAAAAAAAATCATTAACTCGCTCAATCTTGTTTATTTATAATTGATTTTAATATTTTAAACATTTTAATGTTTTGTTAATTAACAATTAATGTTATAAATTTTCATATTAATTTTAATATTCATTTTAATGTTTAGTTAATTAATAATTATTGTTATAAATTCAAATTAATCTTAAATAAATACTTACCTATGGTTTATGGAGTTCAATGTTCAATTGTTGACATAAACTTCTCCAATGGCAGAACAGAACAGAATAAAGTATGAACGAACATTTCATAATTAAATATTTTAACATGGTCATTAATTTTGAAAAAAAATTCAATTTTCAGATTTTTTCCTTTAGTTGTACTGTAAAACCTACCTTTGTGCCAAATTTCACGTTTCTACCTATACGGGAAGTGTCTTATAATTTTGATGACCAATCAGTCAGTTAGTCAGTAACAAAATTACAAAATTTGAAATCTTGCCATTTAAATAGCACAACATTAAGGGCTCATTTTGTTATAGCGCCCTAAGCTACTAGAGGTTAATCTGTGTTTTAAATTTCAAAAGTTTATTTTAAGAGGAAATAGAAATATATGGGTTAGTAAAAACTGGGTGAATTGGTCGTGTAAAGATACACTGGTATTGCTGGTAATTGGCCGGGCGCACTGCCGTGCGCTCAGATAGCAGTATTGCAACCGACAGCATACATTCGTCAATATCTTATTGCACATATGAACAGAAAACACGTATTCTCAGTTGTATACCGTGAACTAAAAGTTATAAACATATTATCACATAATTATCAAGTGGAATAGTAAAAGACATGTTCGGAGGTATTATTTTTAATTTAGAAAATGTGTATTTTTTCACAATATGCCATCGTTAATATGTTGCCAGGGCAAGAAAAAACATTTTTAAGTTTATACACAGTGTCAAATAACTGTGATGATTTTCTGTTTCCTAAAGAATTTTTGGATAGTTTACATTTAAGTGGTTTACCTCCGCACAATTTGGTACTAAAACAAGGTACTATTGTAATACTCTTCAGAAATTTAAATGTAGTGTCCAATCTAATGAATGGTACAAGATTTATTATACGAATTATGTATGAACATTCTGTAGACTTAGAATCTATAACTGGTCAAGGAACTGGCCAACGTATTTTATTGCCTAGAATTGATTTGACTTCTTCAGATCAAGGCCGCCCGCAGATATTTTTCTCAGGGTGGGGGGGAGGGCTAGCAAAAAAACTGATGAACAATTTTATGTCACCTAATCAGTTATCAATCTTCCTAATCACCCTCCAAGACTGCTATATAAAATGCAAATAAATGCTATATAAATTAGGTATTATCTAAACCCCCCCCCCATGTGGGCAGCCTTCTTTCAGATTCTACTTTTCCCTTTTCATTTACTAGGCGTCAATTTCCGATTTAAATAGCTTAAGTTATAATTAAATATTGATATATATGTTACGGGTTAAGTGGAAAATTCGGTCAATGTATAAAATGTCTGGGCATTATATAAAATGATCGGTCATTGTAATTGTCCGATGTATATTGGGCAACGTAAATTGTGCAGTGTTTATACAAAATAATCTGCATAATAATTTATGTTTTTATTGTAAATCATTAATATTACATTATAAATTTTCATGTACAATTAATTTATGTAATAAAAATTGTGTAGTCAGTTAGTAATAACTTTGTAAATGCACAATATATCCCAATAACGAAACCGATATATATATCTTATTTCATATAATTTTGGTACGTACAGTTTTACTATAGTTGTAGTATACTGTCACTCAGTTAATATTATGCAGTGCTAACCCAAACATTTATTTATTTTCTATATTTCATTTAAAATGGAAAAATTTAATGTGAAATTGAATAATTGTGTTAAATGAAAAAATATTTTATTAGCAAAAAAATATATTAACTTTAATTTTTATTTAATGAAAATTAAATTTTCCATTTTAAATAAAATAGAGAAAATAAATAAATGTTTGTTTAAGCACTGAACAATATAAACTACGTAACAAAATTATATGAGACAAGATATATATCGGTTTTGTTATCGGGATATATTGTGCATTTACAAAATGATTATTAACTTACTTCACAATTATTATTACATAAATAAATTGTATATAAAAATTAAAATACTTTTTCATACATAATACTTTTTCCGGATTTGTAGCAGCAAAATATGAATGGAGTTTTGGAATTTTTCTAAGCATATTATCGGTCTTTTCTAATTTTTCTTTTGACGCCTTTTTGTATGCTGCGCCGCTTAATCTAATTCGTTTGTCTGACATTATTGTTGTTGTGAAAATAATATTTCAACTGTCAAAAAAAAAAAAATCGTCGAACTGAAAAAAATGTTTGCACATCTAACAGTGTAATGTGCCGATTATCGAGATAAAATATAATGATATATTGATATACATAGTTGTACCCAACTATTTTCGAGGAAAACGTACAGGAATATCGAAAATAGTTTATACGATAACAGTACAACTAGTACAAGTTCCTAATTCTTATCGCCTTGTGACATGCAGCGATAGACCGCAGCTTTTTCGTGGTATTTATGAACGAAATAATAATGTATTATAGTTATACGGTCAATGGTCATACAAGAAAAATTATAATAATATATATTTTTTTTATGTTGATCCTCAAAATTTGCCGCCCCATCAAACACTAAAAAATTTGCCGCCCCGGGGCAATTGCCCCCCCCTTGCCCCCCGTTAAACGCGGCTCTGATGATATGTTTATAACTTTTAGTTCACGATACATAACTAAGAAGACGTGTTTTTTGTTTGTATGTGCAATAAGGTATCGACGAAGGTACGCTGACACGCTGTTGGTAGCTATACTGTATACTGCTATACAGTATACACAAAATAACAGAATTGAAATCAACGATAACACAGTAGTCAGTAGTATATTATGTAGGAGAAGTAGGAAGGGGATAGAAAGGGCCCAGTGCCCACACCGTACGGCGTACAGTCGCCGCCGCCGCCGACGATGACACAACAGTACTGCAGTGGCCGCTAGAGTAGTGGGGGTTATGAACTTGTGTGTGTGTCCTCATGGCAGGCAACACACGCAGCTATACGTAACTACAGGAGAAACTAAATACTCCCAAACACTATTAAATTCATACATTTTGGGACTTTCCAAAATCATAAAATTATGCAATAATCTAATATGCATTACCAGTGACGGCTCGTGTGCTTTGAAAGTGGAGGGGTGATATAAAATTACTTAATTATGGAAAGTTTATACAAATAATATTAACAATAGTTATTTAATTAAATCCATTTATTAATACCTATACCTACACATAAATTATTATATATATTTTAAATTGTCAACACT
>JAIPRK010002206.1:0-25618 GCA_025469195.1 Chaitophorus viminalis | reverse complement strand
AATTTCAAATATATTTCGTTCACTAGGATTTCATAAAATTGATATAGTAATATGCTAAAATTAAATAATCAGTACACAATTTCAAAATGTTCAAGATTTTATTGTAAAAATAAATAATCAAATCGTGTGATAAATGTAAATATGTATAATTTCAATTGCATTTCATGCATTTTTAATTTTCTTCAATCAAATTCATTGTAATATAATATTATGTATTTCAAAAGTAATTCAAATGTGATTGGTGAGACAATATAAATCAAACTATGATTTATATGTCTCGATGGATTTGTCAGGATCACTCATGAATCTATCCATCATTAGATCTTGAAGAGTATTGAATGTGGAAATGATTGTTTCGTCTGATTTACTCTCTTCATTGAATACACATCTAGCGTTGAATGTACATGTTTTCCATCTATTTAAAAAATTCTAATTACTTTTTACTGATATAAATAAATAGTAAAATTAATAAATACCTCTTTTAATTCAGCTTTCGCCATGTCAACTGTGGAATATTTTTGGATTACTAAATAATCGGTTCCTGCCGTTTTCCTAGGAATTTTAATAATAAAATTTCCTAATCCATTTACTTTTTTAATTCGAATACAATTTTGAATATCAGTAACCACTCCATCACCGTATTCTTTTTCTAAATTTAATAAATGAGTCTGCAACTAAGAGTAATAATAATATTAGCTAAGCAAAAAGAGGTTGATTATAAATGACATACTTTCAGCTTTTTTGGCTTCGTTTTCACAGGAAATTTTTTTCTACTTTTTGGTGATTCAGAAGCTTTACGACATTCAAAAGCGTCCTAAACAATGTTTCATATTATTCAAAATTTAATTTAATGGAAGTCATATTTTATAAAATACATAAGTATATTTTTTAGTTTCTTAAGTACAGTTGTAACGTATCACATTCATGCGGCCGATACGTCTTGTTTTGATGACAAAATCATTTATCATAAAATGTCTAAATTTAGTGTCTCTATGCATTTTAATTTACATAATTACGATACGGGACGTACACGGACTTTGACCAGCCGCTCCGTAATCACCTCACCATGCCCATACCCACTACAGTGACTATATCTGTCAACTGATACGGAGCCCGGAAAAAAAAACGACGGACGATCTCTAGTTGCCGGTAAGAAACATCGTGATCTCCATTATTATTATTATTATTATTATTATTACTATTTTATTGGAAATGTATCACAAAGCGATGGAGTAGTGACGACTCATGTTCTCGTGGCGAGACGTTTCGTCTGCGGGCGAGCTGAAATGTATGGTGTGTGTCAGGCAATAGTATTATTCATTATTATTATTATAAAAAAAATATATATACATAAATATGTCCGGTGTATGAGCAAAATGGCCCTTTTATTATTATGTTGTTTGGGTTATTTTGTTTTTTAATTATTAAGTCGGAGTTTTACGCCCGTACGAGCTTTCTCCGCACCAACATAAATAAATTATTAATGATGATTATAACCCACAATGTTTTTGTTTTCATTATTTCTTCTCCCTTTAATTTAAGTTAAAAAATCCAGGTACTCCGGCTTCTAACATGGTCTCGGTATCTGGTTGGCGACCCTCTGACCGTTACGGACACTACACAGTAGACTGATGAAACAAGACTGAGTATTGTGAATAAAATGATCACACATCTTATATACCCCGAATTCACGTGTTAATGACCTCTCTTTTTCAACTGGTTCTATTTTAATTAATTCTAGGAACGTACAAAGTCGTTATATACATCAATAAAGACGTGCTTGTGATCTTTATGACATTAAGTGGCCTGGTCGCCGACAGACAAATAATAATAATAATACTAAAAAATAAAAATAAAATCACAAACGTCGGTCTGGGCCAATATGTGGGCACCAGCCAACATCAATAAATTGTTACAATCAATTACATGGTGGTGTATGACGAATAATTCAATGTTTATACAAATAACAAAAAGTGGAGTAAATAGTGTTCAGGTTCACGGCCCACTACGACCGCGTTGCTATTTTTAGAGTCCAGCTAGACTTTTGAGTTGTTTATTTAAGGGTCACTACCACGACCCCTCTAGTATACCAAAAGACAAAAATGTGTTATAGTGAGCCACAGCTCTACCAAATAGGAATGGTGTCGCAGACCTGGAGATCGCTTCAGTGACCAAAGTATATGTTATGTGGAATTCGTAATTAATCGCGGTTAAGCTGATAAGAACAGATTTTAATGTTGAATATTAATATGGTGGCTGACAACTTATGGGGGATAACAATATAAATGGGGGGGTACATAATTGTGGCCTTAATTTTAGCTGTTGTAGACAATAGTGTTTTTAGTAATAGTAGTCAAAATAATAGTTACATACATAGTTAATACAATATAATAGTTACAAACATAGTACAATATAATAGTACAGATAAATGTTATAGGGAATATATATATACAGGTTTATGGGTTCCTAAAGCACCAAGGGCGATTCTTCGTTGACTTGTCTCACCCCCTTGATGTGTTCCGTGTAAATGTCGTGGGTGGCTTTGATTGTGTCACTGACGCACAGCTTTCTCAACAGCTTCCCATATGAGCGGCTGCATAGCTTGTTAATGAATCCGTCATTGTTCGGGTCCCATGAACCGAGTGACCCCACGATTATTGGTACCACTACTGCCGTTGCTCCATGCTGTGCCGCCAACCCCGCTCTCACTTCCTCATACTTCCTTACTTTTTCGTCGGCTGCTGTTTCAAACGCTGCCACGCGATTGTCAAACGGAACGGTGACGTCTAGTACATAAATGTTTGGACCCTTCTTCAGAACCAGATCGGGTCTCAGGCCGTGGTTACCCACCGCCTGGTTCTCCGAGAGGGCCTCAAACCTGTTAGCCGCCGCCTTCTTCACCCGTGCCACTATCGCGTTATGTCTCGCCATGTAGAGCGCGGTATACCGCATGCAGTGTTTGACGACGTGGGCGAGGCTTACTGTGATGTACCCACATCGTCTACACCTGCGGTCACCGGTCCTCCATGACGAGGCTCCGTTCAGTGGCACTAGGTTCAATCTCGCTTGGTGTACGAAACGCCAGTCGGCAAAGCGTGTGAAATCACCGTTTTTCATGAAGTGGTGGGAGGAGGGGTGCGCTCTCACACACTTCATTGCACGTCCTTGGTCAGTTTTATCCACCAGCGTCCGCGATCTCTCTTTCCTTTTGTATTCCCTGATATTCCTCATTACTTCGCGACGTTGGTTTGGTTTTATTATTGTAAGTATGGATTTATTATTGGAAAGTTGGTAGGCAAGTACACCGTAGTAATATTGAAACAGATTCACCTGTAGTATATTTTCGTGTTTCAATATTCATTCCATTTTTAGATTTTTTTTATTACCCAAATCCAAAGACGTTTGTTAGATCATAAACAAATTTTGTCAAGTTTTCACTGATTCATGCCATCAAAAATAAATAATTTAGAATTCAAAAAACAATTTGAGACTGAAATTGTACATTTAGTACGTCGTTATGAAAAAATCGTTAACTGCAGTGAACAAGAAAGTATCGGAGAACTTAGATTATGGTGGAAATATTGTAGCCAAATTAATGACAATCTTAAAAATGCTCATTCAGTTTTACTTGTATGTGATAAAAAAATATTTCCAATTATACGAAAACTTTTAGTTATTCTTGTTATTCTACCAGTAACGACGGCCACACCCGAAAGGACTTCTTCGACTCTTCGTCGTCTCAAAACCTATCTACGAAATACAACCGGAGAATCTCGCTTAAATGGATTAGCAATGCTAAATATTCAATCGGGATATTGAGATCTCAACAGACACAGTACTCGATTAACATGTTAATGAACTTAACATGTTAATGTTTTCACTTTTTCAGTTCATTAAATATAAATTTTTAAAAAATTTTACTGTGCATGTCTTTAAATATAAAAAGAGTATTTTTTATATATGTATATAAAATATGGTAACCCCCCCCTCCCATTAAAGAATTCTGCGTACGCCACTGAAACTGACAAACGTGAAAGTGATTTTAAATTCAAAGATATATCCGTATGATAATTTAAACCTAGATTTTGATAAGAATAATTTTACATTACTTTACGATATGTATGCATCATTTCAAGAATCTTATTATGAGAAAGGAGAACGAAATCCGATATTACGCCCGACTGAATTTCATAAGCAGGCACCGATTATAGTCATAGATTCATCAAAACAGAACGATACAGGAACTGCGTCGACCGTTAACGTTACTATAGAATTTGAATCATAGAATAGTTTTGTGGGAGTCACTGCGTATTGTTTTTTAATACATACATGATCGAATTGTTGAATATGTACCATTAACTAGAGAAGTAAGAAAACTTGTTTAAACTCCACTAATTCTTGTTGAATTGATATGAATGATATTTATAACAAGTCCTAGCCAATCATGTATTTCCTCAATACTTGTAGGAGTCCATTTAGATAATTGACTATATTTTGATTACCTGATATATGGGTAATGTCACTATCATGATAATCATTTCCCATAGTGAAGTCCGGGTCTAAATCGCAATCGTCAATTTCACGCAGTTCATAGTCAGAATCGATTAATAGATTATTAATTAATTTGTCGTTTAGATTCATAATAAAAATTTCAAACATAAACTCATAAACATATAATAAAGAATTAACTTTAATACTTTTAGTGATATCAACTATCAATCATTATTATGGTATAAAAATTAAAATCACTATACACATATTTTCATAGAAAAGAGATTATATGCATATTATAAACACAACTTGTTGTTAATTATTATGTCTTTGGTGATACCGTTTTATCACCACTTACGTCAACGCGTTCGTACCACGTCTGTAGATAGTATGGTTGCACATCGGCCTATACTACACTATGTTCAATGGTGGCATACAGAAGTTCTTATCTCAGATTCAAAAAAGTTAAGTATTAGTAGGGCTCTTCGCGGATGTCAAGTAGAACTACTTGAATTTTACCACACATAACTTTTTTTAAATTTCTAAAATTTAATGAAATCACAGCATAGCATAACCTAGATGGCACCTAACCGTGACTTTTTAGGATATTTTTCGTACATTTGATAAGAACTTTCGGTTGCCACTTTTTCGTAGCTCGATGCGCAACCATACTATCTACAGCCGTGGTTTGTACCACGATTTAAGATATAATGGTTACCCAACGAGCTATGTTACATGCATTGTAGATGTGACCGCACGTTTGACTCTGTAAATCAGCTGACATGGGTGCCAACTAACACCTAACGCTCATAAATCAAAGCAATTAATGATGATAATATTCATGATTTCGTCACAATATTTGTTAATTCCATGATAATAGAATGTCACAGTGGTCACGTGGTCAATTATTACGAATAAATCCACACGAGCGCTAGTTATTGGTTGGCTATCAGAGAGTCAATTCGGCGGTCACTTTATCATCGCTCGTTATTCGACCCTGTTGACAAATTTGAAGAGGAATTTGAGTGTCTCGTACAAACTTATGCCCGTACGTTATTTAGCAGATTTGTCTCTGGTCGGCATAGATACATCAGCATCGTCATTGTGCCACCTGGATTTGGTGGAGTTGCTAATGGAATTGCAGAAATTAAACGAATGGTTGAGCAGTACCCCCCTAAACACTGGTGGGTCCTCTGTTCTCACAAGGACCATATCCACCTTTTCCACATCTGCCCCTACAACAACAATAATTGTAGATGCCTTTGGGTGCGGAGTTCCACATTCATCGCGAAGTACAGAAGACCTGGACTTCGCCGCATTACTCGAGCAGTCCAACTGCAACCAAGCGACTACGTCGGTATCTTGCGATACCTATCTTCAGGTGCTAGACTCATCGAAGGAGTTGGTGGCTACACCGAAGATGAAGGATTATGTCATAGATATCAATATTTATCGATGCGTATTGAAACATTATTTATTGAAGCAAAGATCCTTATTCATTAATGAACAAATATTAAGATTTCAAAATACTTATACACAATTGTTTAAATTAAAAATAAATATGCCTTACCTTAAACATCGTCATTACAATGATTATATTAATAGAACTCACGATTCATTATTCATTGAAAATATAAAAAAAGTAATTCCATTTATTACTAATTTCTCTGCATTTAAAATTTGTACATTTCTTATTGATAAGGATTACGAAATGTTAAACTGCGACAATATTATTTTTAAATGTTTGGATCGTTTGATATACAAAAAATACATACTAAATGACAATTGTAAATGCATGAAATGTTCATTCACTCATACAACTAATGCTTCACAAGAATTAACTGAATTATATCCATTGTTAACATCTACTGATATCGACGATATAATGGATAAATGTATATTTTAGCAAAGAAGATATAATCGACAAAGAGAAAACGGACTGGTGGATGAATGCGGAAGTGAGGACCAGGATGACTTTCAATTCGAGCAACCCTGTAGTACAAAATGTAAAGCGGTTGGTCAAGACGTTTACTCAGGAGATGAATCTACTACCAAGCGCGGTTCAACGTCAAAAAAGAAGACGAGGGTATTACGGGAGGAATACGCGCCGTTAAATATTTCTGAATTATTGTATAAATATCCAACATGTCCATCTTCCGCTTATTTGTATATAAAAGAATTTTTTAATAATCCAAATGTTAATCATATTATTAATAGGGATAAATTCGCAAAAAGGGATGTTCGAAATTGGTGTAGTAAATTAAATAGTTGGACCTTTAACGATTTTAAATTATATTACGAAGATGAAAGTGTTACACCATATTTTAATTCATATAATCGATTAACTTCGGACGTTTATTATAATGTCGACGAATCCACCGAAATTGCAAATAAATTACTTTTATATCAATTTTCTAATAATTCAGAAAACGTTAGTATATTTTTAACAGATTTATATAATATTTTAAATAAAAAATTCCTAAATTAAATACATTAGCAATTCACGCGGACCCAAATGCTGGTAAAAATTTCTTTTTTGATGCGGTTTCTGCATTTTTTATTAATTACGGTTCTATTGGAACTGCCAATAAAAGTAATCAATTTGCATTCCAAGAAGCTGCTCATAAAAGATTAGTTCTTTGGAATGAACCTAATTATGAAGCTGTCCATGTAGAAAAATTAAAAGAGTTATTAGCAGGAGATACCACTAGAGTCTATGTTAAATACCAAGGCCATGCCCCTTTACAAGGTCCACCTATTATTATACTTACTAATGATAATTTATCTATTTTCGGTATGGAAGCGTTTAAAAGTCGTATTAAATTGTATAGATGGCACACATGTCCTATGTTAAAGGATTATAATAAAAAAATTAATCCATTGTTTTTGTTAAAAATATTTCAAATGTATTACATAATATAATAATTAATGTATAATAAACTATTATTTATTACACAAAAAAAGGTTTTTTTTGTTTTAATCTAGTATTAATTAATTGCTAGGATGTAATAAATTGGTTGTCATATGTAGACAAATCTTCCCTAAACATAATATCCTTATTGCCGAGATTGCCAACGCACTCCAATTCATTCTCCGCTTCAATATGTGGTTGACTGTAATGTGTATACGAAAATGGCATTCCAAACTCACAAATTATTTCAGTATCAATGTCAAATGTACATTCAACGTCAGTAAATTTATCCGGTACTAGTCCTGTATTAGTTGTCGTTAATTGTGGTACTGGACATACTCCGACGTGTAAACTTGGTTGCATTACACCCTTTTTGCGTTGATTGTTATTTGAAATATGTTGTGCGCATTCAATTAGTTGTATATATCTTGTTGTATCATCTCCAAACATTTTTTTCCAAGAATCCTGATCGAATGCTTCAATTTCAGTTCGTTTATATTTATGGAAACCATCTTCCATATTTTTGGTAATACAACCAATTTCATTTGTGCGATTCATTGTTTCTATATTGAATTTATTTGTTTTATCGGGAACGTCATCACAACGACCTGCATATACATTTTCCCATGGTTTAGACAATAATTCCATCTTAGGTTTAAATGAATAGTCTACTAAAGTTGTTCCTATTAAATTACTAGCATCTTTTTTGCTAATAAGATGATTAATATCTTGCCAACCTAGTACTCCCGAATTGTGATTACTATTATTGTATAATCCATAGTATACAGGGAATTGCATTGGCAAGTTAAAAAAAGAACATGGTAACGTATTTCCATCACTGAAGTTAACTGCGAATGAATCAGTGACTCAGTGACACCGTATGCAGCACATATAAATTTATTTTGTATTTTCTTTCCGATAGTTGTAACAGCTGTTGGTTTCATTGGGTTGGTAGCAACTCCAAACTTATAACATAAATTTAAACCTCTTGTTTTATTTATCAGACTTTGAGCAACTTGAATGAATTTATTTTGATTCAATGTCGCCAAATTTGATGTAGATGCATTAGTTTCAAATGCCGTACGTGGATTTCTTAATACTACTTTACATTTAACTTCAATAATACGTACTCCTCTTATTTTACATATAACATTTAAAAATTCACTTGGAGAAAAATAAAAATATGGATTGTCAACAGGTAAGTACATTAAATTAGTTGTTCCAATACGATCGTGTATACTATTTCCCAACTGTAGTTGAATATTTGCAACGCCATATGAAACCATTGTATGATGTTTTCGAAAGACCATTCTATATCCAGTTGCAGTGCTTGGCGCAGAAGGAATTGTAGCATTTTCAATACTAGGATACCCAGTGTCTGCATCAGAAGCATTCTCATTCCCTATCCCAGGTAATTCCGTATGTTTTCTCTTCTTGGCCGCACTGCTACTTGTTGTCCCCACATCTGTCGATGTCGATGGTACTTCAGCTGATGCCATATAATTTATATCAATATTATTAGGATTTATACCGCCGTCGTAATCCCACAATAAATCTTCGTCAAATTCGAATTCTTCGTCTAGTGTTGGATTATTTTCAGGTACCGCCTCCCCTAAAACTTAAAGTGGTAAATTACGACGTAATCTAGCTTTATTATGTTGTACAATAGCATATCTTTTTTGCGAAGAGTTTAAATTATTCCAATTAGGTCTATCGGGGGGAGGCGGACCCAAATAACGAAAAGGCATACTCACTACTTAAATTTTTTCGCCAAACTGAACCAATTAATTTCTTCGGTTGAATCGTTTTGACGTGGATAGACTGCCGTGTTAGAACCAAACGGATAAACTGCGGCCTCAGCAAGTTCTTCAAAGTGTTGTTTGGTAGATAACCCCACCTCTAATACTTTTGATGCATATGGTTGAGTAGCAGCGCACTCTTTATTGACAATATCAATTGATTTATTATCAGCAACAGAGACATTATAAATTGATGGTCGACCAGACAACGACAAATTATGATAATCCACATCATGTTCTAATGCTGCCCAATCGGTACATTTATCCAGTAGTTGTTTAAAATTAGCTTCATTATTTTTATCTACAACATCATTACTAGGTCCATGAACCCGTGTCGAAACCATGTAATACCGCCATTATCATATTGATTATTTGTAACAGGAGGATTATTTAGATAAGAATTATTGTTGTTTATGAAAAATGTATCCATCGTTATTCAAACTATTAAATGAACGCACGATTACACTATTATAGCACAAAAAAACAACTGTTTAAATAATGGTGCTATATTGTAAACAGGGTCATAAAAACAAATGACGTAATATTTATCGAAATTCGATAGCTTCAAATAATAATGAAATTATTATTTCGACGACGACGGCAACGACGACAGAACGTCCTTGAATCCAGCGGCCGCCGTAGGCATGGCCATGCTTAGGTATTCAAGGACCCGTCTCCGGGAGGCATAAGCATGCCATCGGGCGCGTCCCCAGGTTGCGGATAGGGGAAAGTCCTACAGATATGTAGGACAGCCGCGAAATAAGCCACACCTTCGGGATGGACGAATAAGCGGCCGCGGACAAGCTCACCACCGGGGAGACAATCGCCCCCCGGTGTCATCCTAGATCAGGACAAACGGAAACGGAAAAAAGGACAGACGACACGAGGCTGGTATCGTCAGTGACGGCTAAGCCTTCTTAAGCAATATGATGAGTTTGACAAACGCTAAGGATGTTACTGCTACAGGGGCCTCGGAAACCCCAGAGCCGGCGGTTGGGGGACGATGCTCGCCCCAGGTGTCGTCATCACCTCAAGGCACCAAAAGCGCAGGTCTGCAGAAGCAGGGGCCTGCCACCGACAATGGTGTCGGTAAAGAGACTGCTGGTGAGGGAACTCATGCCCTCACCCTTGGCAGACAGGCCACCTCAACTGAGACGCCGGATGATGAATCAAAAACAACTCAAGCTCCGAATTTAAATAGTGTTGAGACAGTCATGTCCCAAAGGGGCACGAAACTGACAACGATTGCAGATAAGCTAATCGCTTCGTCGCAGACTACGACCGCAGTTCTCGGTGGAACTACGGTTGTCAGCAACACTCAAGTTGGGCCCAAGACCGTTAACCTGAGTGCATTAAGCGAGGAACAGTTGTTGGATAAATTGAAAGATTATATTAACTCGATGTACAAGTTTACGAGCGCCACGCGTAATGTGCACAAAGAGATCAAGGACTCTTCTGCTAATACACTTAAAATCTTTAAGTATTATTAACTTAGAGCAAACGGTAGCCAGATGGGGGATCGAGACAGCACTACGAGGGCAGCGCTTACGGATGCATCACCAATACAGGTTGAGCTGGCTAGCATGCAACAGAAGCAGGAAGGTTTTCAGAGGCGGCTTCAGGAGCAAATTAGTACGATGCAGCAAAAGCAGGAAACAATATTGCAGCAACTGGCGGGTAACAATCAGGCTAGATTGACTGTGCCCACAGAAGGGCAAGAGTCGGAGCTGGACGTGCGCGGGCAGCCGTCGTGGACAGATGTGGTAAAGAAAAGACGCGCGAGGAGGGAATCAACTAATGAGAAAGGGAAAGTAATGGACAAGGTGCCGGCTAGAAGAAAACTACCGCCTGCGATAATCGTAAGGCGAGGAGAGGATTCGTTCCCGGAGCTACTCAAGACAATTAAAAATAATGCATGCCCGGAAGTCACTGGCGCTAACATATCAAAAATACGAGAGACGAGGAACGGCAGTTTACTCATAGAGGTGGACGGTGAACCCGATGACGTTGCGCGTATCAGCGGGGAAATCGCAAGGGTTATGGGCCCTGACGCGACAATCAGAAGTCCAGAAAAACGAGCTATGGTGGAGATTCGTGATCTGGATGCTACCACGTCACGGGAGGAGGTAATTGACGCGGCCGTCCGAGACTGTTCCATCTCAGCGGAAGAGGTGAGGATCCTGAGTATCAGGAGAATTTATGGTGGCGGACAAGCAGCGGTAATGTTAGTTCCAGCTGAGGCGGCTAGAAAGCTATGCTCTGTCGGACGGATACGAGTTGGATTGGTGTACTGCAGAGCCAAGGAAGGTGCAAATATTAAAAGATGCTTTAAATGCTTTGGTACCGGCCACGAGGCATGGAATTGTGCCGACCCAGATAGGGAGAAGAAGTGCCATTAAGGATGGCCATTATACCGCTAAATGCACAGCGAGTATGGAGGAGATAACTGTATTCCGGAAAATTCTGGAACTGGAGTCTCAGGGAATCCAGGAGGAACGGCAGGAAAAAATCCAATGACGCTAACACTTCTACAAATAAACGTGGGGGTAGGTCGAGCAGCGCAAGACCTGATGATGCAGACGGCGGAGGAAGTCGGAGCGGATATAATACTGGTGAGCGAACAAAATCGCAGAGGAGAAGGGGCCGACGGATGGTACCCAGACTCGTCAGGTCGGGCAGCTATCTTTACAAATTCGCGCGTACAGGTACAGCGTCCTGGGCCAAGCGAAAAAGGCTTCAGATGGATGGAAATCGCTAATATGAGGATCAACAGCTGTTACTGGCCGCCCAGATCGAGCTCGAGTATGGCGGAGTACGGGGATTTTCTTAACCGACTTGAGATTAGCGTAAGGGAATCAGAAGTACCTGTGATCGTAGCAGGAGATTTTAATTCCAAATCAGGAAGTTGGGGCAGCCCAATTGAGGATTCAAGAGGGATCCTACTGGCAGATCTGATAACGTCGATGGACCTAACGGCGTGCAATCAGGGCAGCTCGCCGACTTTTGTCAGAGGTAACTCCAAAACATATATCGACGTAACGTTCGTGCGATCACAACTAGTGGCTAAGGTACATGGCTGGAGGGTTTTGGAGGCGGAATCATTGAGCCTTCATAAATATATATCCTTTAGTATTAAATCTGAAATAGATAGGGAAAAACGGGTCGAGACAAGATGGAGCTGGAAGAAGCTTGACCAGAGCAAGCTACAAACATATATAGCATCGGTAAAGATGGAGGAAGCGGCTACTTCGTCACAGTGCTCCAACGCACTGGCGTGCATACTGGAAGAGGCATGCAACCAGAGTATGCCCAAGGGTTCATACAGAGAAGGGAAAAAGGCGGCATTCTGGTGGAACCAGGAAATAGACGGGCTGCGAAAGAAGTGCCACTCGTGTCGAAGGCAGTTAAAAAGGAAACGACGTAAGAGCACATCGGAAAACAATGACACAGGGCAAGACGATTATAAAGAAGCAAGGACTAAGCTGCGATTCGCAATCGAGAGGAATAAGAAGATATGTTGGGATCAGTTATGCAATCAGGTGGAAACAGATCCATGGGGTTTACCATACAAGATCGTGAGGAAGAAGCTTATCGGGAGGAGACCCATCCCCGGGATAACGCTCCCTGGGCGCTTGGAACATATAGTGGATACACTTTTTCCAAGACACCCAAACGATCCTTGGCCGGCGGAGGATAAGCCATGCTTGTTTCCGGAAGTTACGACCGACGAAATTAAGAATATCGCGGCTAGTATCCCGTTAGGGAAGGCTCCAGGTCCAGATGGCGTACCGGACTAGGTAATTTAAGCAGTTGCGAAGGGCCGGCCGGAAATATTCAGTAAGGTCCTTAATCAGTGCTTCAGTGAGGGAATATTTCCCGAAGCATGGAAAACGGCGAAGTTGGTCTTATTACCGAAGGGCAATAAGCCACTAGATCAGCCATCCCCATATAGGCCGATATGCCTGCTGAATACAGCCGGTAAACTATTCGAACGTATAATTAAACACAGGCTAGAGGCTCATCTGGAGGATCGGAGTGGACTGAACGATAAGCAGTTCGGTTTCAGAAAGGGAAGGTCAACGGTGGACGCCATATATAAGGTCATGGAGACGATAGAGGCCAAATCCACGGGTCCACTTCGCCGTAGAGAGCTATGCGTCCTGGTGGCACTAGACGTGGCCAACACCTTTAATACCGCCTACTGGGGCCAGATAAATAGGGCACTGGAGAGGAAGCAAGTCCCGAATTACCTGGCGAGAATTGTGAGGAGCTACCTCAGCGAAAAAACGCTCAGATACGGCGAGGAAAAAATTAGAGCTGTAAGCTGCGGAGTACCGCAGGGATCGGTTATCGGACCACTATTGTGGAATATTATGTATGACGACCTTCTTGAAGTGGATCTGGAGGGCGACATCCCAGGCCATTCCTCAGCCACGCTGGTGGCTTTCTCCGATGATGTGGCGGTTAGAGCAACGGGCCGGAACAATGCAGTTCTCGAATTAACGACGGACAGGGCGCTGGAGGCTGTTGCTCTATGGATGAACAGGAACGGGCTTACTTTAGCGGCACATAAAACGGAGGCGGTGATGCTTACGACGAAAAGGGGATACGAGGCACCCTCCTTTACCATCAACGGCATCAGAATTGAGCCAAAAGAAGGCCTAAAGTACTTGGGGTTGGAGCTTAGCCGTAAACTCGGGTTCGGACAGCACATAAGAGCAGTAGCAGCCAAGGCCGTTGCAACGGCAGACGGATTAACGAGAATCTTGCCGAACGTTGGCGGCGCACAGCAGAGAAAAAGGAAGCTCCTGGCTACAGTAGTGACGAATCAGTTGTTGTATGCAGCCCCTATCTGGGCAGGCGCGCTGGCGCACAACAATAATGTGAGGACATTGGAGGGACCGCAGAGAAGGATCGCCTTAAGGACGGTGATGGCGTACAGAACGGTGTCGAGCGAGACAATACTGGTGGTGGCCGGAATGATACCGGCGCATCTGGCGGCGGCAGAGAAGCAAGCATGTTACCTCCTGAAAAGACAGGGAGCCACGGACATGACGGAGATAAGAACACAAACCCTTGCGAAGTGGCAAGAGGAATGGAACGAGGCAAGGAATGGCAGATGGACAAGAAGGTTAATCCAGGACATCGGCAAGTGGATAGGAAGAAGGCAGGGATGCAGTAGCTATCATCTTACGCAGATGTTGATAGGGCACGGATTTTTCGGAGCGTATCTGTTCCGGTTCAAAATACGTCAATCTCCAGCGTGGGTGGACTGTGGTGCAGAGGAGGATGATGCGGAGCATACCATATTTAGATGCGACAGGTGGTGGAAGCCTAGAAGGGAGCTGGAGGCCATGCTGGGCGGACAAATGAAGCCGGACAACATCATTGGACAGATGCTGAAAACTAATGAGACTTGGAAAGCGGTCAACCAGTTTGTTGGAAATATACTTGGTACAAAAGAAGAGGAGGAGAGAGCGACGAAAAAGATGGTGGCCAATAATATAACTAGTTAAGTTATTCATTTTGCTGTGCACCGAAGGTGAAAATAGGAGGAATAGAGCCCTCCAACGCTGTAAAATAAATATGTTTTTGTACGATTATGTATATAGTTAATGTATCGTTTGTTGTAATATATGATACGGATACAGGGAGGAAAGACTGCCCTCGGGCAAAGTGCCCTCCTTGTAGCGCCGTGATGCCGCAAAAAAATAAAGGTATTCAAGGACGTTCATTCACAAAAATGGATTTTTCTCTATTATTCTTTGAAAAAAATCGACACGGAAAACAGAAAATACAGTCGTTGATGATAATATACTCAATCCAATTATATATTTTATACCAACTTGGAGAAAAATGTCTCATCCGATTACCATACTTTGTTTTGAGAAAACATACCAATTTAGGTTGCTTTGGTCCATTTTCCAAAGTCTTAGAAAGATCTCCTGGTCCACATATTACTTTATCAATCGAGTTATAAGTAGGATTAGGAGCTGAAATTACTTCATTAGTTAAAAGAATTACTTTCAATTTCACATTTTTCTGATTCGGCACTATCGTCAAAATCGTCGCTGCTCGTATTGATAAAATCTGGATTTGAAAACGAATTGACAATTTAATACTAGTTTTTTTAAATCATACTATTTCTTATATAGTGGTTTTTTGAAATTTTATTTTTAAATGAGGAGTTGTTATTTAAAAATAATAATCTTTATAAACTTAAAAGTTTAAACTAAATGATTAGGTACATAAGTTAAATGGAATTAATGATAAAATGTATAAAAATACCATACAAATCAATAGAATGATCCGTTTTAATTTTCATTTCAGACGTTTCAGAATCAGTTTCACGTTCAATGTAATCAATTGCATTATTCTCGGCATTATTGGTCTCCAAATTAATATCTTTATTTTTATTAACTACAGTGGCACCGAAGTAAAAAAAAAATAAGATATAATAAGATTATATTATTTATATTCAATTTGAATCTAATAAATTAAACTTTTGGTCAAAACTGTACTTTTAGCAGCAAATATTTTAATGATATTCTCAAAATCTGGTTCAATATCGTTTTCACAACTTATTCTTATTAGGTCTTCTAGTCTCTCTTGAATTATAGTGGTCCTTAACTTGGTCTTGATCAGTTTTAATTTGGAAAAGCACCGTTCAACACTACAACTAGATACTGGCAAAGTTACGGAAAGTTTCAAAACACAAAGTAAGATTGGAAATACACTTCCCAAGTTAGCTATACAAAACATTTTAAATAATTTCTGAGTGCTAGCAAAATTGTTTTCTTCTTTTGTATGTCTGTTCATTTTGTTTATCATCATTGTAAACATTTAAATCTAATTCTTCATCACTTTCTTTGTAATTTTTATGTTCATCATTTTCAAAATAAAATTTAGTATTTTTATTAATATATATTGGGAGTTTAATACCATCTCTGATGTCATAAAAATTTCTACAGAAATGTAAATACTCCATTGTTAATTCTTCTTTGTTCAAAGAATATGTTTCACATAATTTAGAAAAAGCATCTTGAGGTAAACATTTTGGATTTTTATTAATTTCTTCTATTCTTCTAACTGAAGTAAAGATAAATCTCTTAAAGGACCAATGTTGGTAGATTTGAAGCGCTCAGATAATTCAAACAAAATTCTATCCATTACCATGTTGTAAGTTTCAATTTCAATTTTTTTTATTGGATTAGCAATTGACTCATCCCTAACACGTTCATCTGAAGAAAAAAAATTATAAGTTGAATATAATTTGTTGTCATAAGTCATTATACTAAAAAGTTGCCAAAAATTTTTGGAACCAGTTTAAGGCGTATTTCTTTAAGTGGCTCAAAATTAACTTCACTATTATTAGAAAAATCAGTTGCAGCTTTGACAATATCATCAAAACCTTCTTTTCTAAGCTCTTTAATACGGTCTATTGATTTAACTACAACATTAGTAGCCATTAACATATCAATATCTTTAGCTTGGAATTGCTTGGTTAATGGTTCAATTATATCAAATAAGAACTTGAAAGTAAAGGCCGTAAGCAGAAATCGATAAGAAGTAAATAATGAGACCTCTGCATATTGAGCCAACAAGAGCATCTACAGAACCTTCGCCTTATTTGATATCATTTAAAGTATTTATTACGGCCTCGTGATATTTTATAACTACATTTAAAGCATCATAATGTGAACTCTATCTAGTTGTAGAAACACGTTTAACAGCATGCATTTTTATACTTATATTAAGTTTATGTTGACATTCTCGGAATAAAGCTGCTCTTTTTTTAGAACACCAAATAAATGTATATATAGCTTCTAAGTTTCCAAACAAATCTATGGTATTTGCATCACTAGAAACGGCTTGTTTTACAAACTAAAACAAGCTGATAAGCATGACACCAAATAAATAGTGCTTTTGGACTCTATTTTCTGATGTGAGCTTGTAATCCATTATAATCTCCTCTTATGTTACTTTCTCCATTATAGGATTGGCCAATATAAGGTTTGTCTTCCAGTTTAATGAGTTATAATTCATAACAGTTAAAAAAAAGTTCAAAAAGATCTTAACCGGTAGTAACCGGCGATTTCTTTATAGTTAGCAATCGTTCATGAATTTAATACATAGGACAAATAACATAGGACATAATAATAACATAATAACAAAGGACACTAGCTCCTTATGAGAAGCATCAAAAGTTGAATTTACTGCAATACTAAACATTTGAGCTTTTTTAATGCTAGTCGAATTTGAATTAAAATGTCTTCAGAAATGGCCTCGATTAATTGGTTTTGTCTTTTCCAGGTTATAAAAGATTTTTCTTGTTTACCTTTCAGTTTGGTCTGTTCAATGTAATCGGATATAGATGCAGAATTTTTCGCCATAAGAAGGACTAGGTCTTTAGTTTCCTTTTAAATTAGAGGACCATTTTTAATTTTTCCCTTGAAATGACAAATTATGTCGAGCCAAATATTATACTATATCTAAAAGCTTTTTGACTACTTGGCAGTTCATAACAATTTGAGAAAATTTTCGGTGAAATTCTAGAGCTGGTATAAGTGGTACTTTGGTTTGCCTCATTTTAAATTTTAATGAAGCCATTATATGATCTGATGTGGTTTCATGGCGTTGAATTGCAAATATGCAATGTTTCCATGAAGAAAACTCTACTTTAATCCAACATTCTCATGCAAATTTATACCAAACAATAAGCAGTGGATGCAAAACATTTTGTCAAGCTTAACAGAGTAAGATAACCAATCCCTGCGGTATTTTGTATAGTCAGGTAAAATTCTAAAATAAAATGTTTCTTTAAAGCTTCTTTATCCTTCGTCATATCTTTAGGAAACATTTTTTTGGGTAAATCTTCACTAACTGGTTGACAGGGACCAAGCTCTAAAATTAAATTTTTGACTTCTGGAATAAAATAAGAAATCTGTACAAAGTAAGCGGGATCGTTTTTGAAAACCATACTATTATTCCAATCAATCAATCCCATCTTTGAAAAAATAAACACTCATTTAGATACATGTTTACATTTTAATATGGTTAAGATTCATTAATAACATATAACAAAAATTGATATAAGCCTACAAAAATGATAGTAATTTTTTTTTTTAATTTTAAGATCTAGATTAGAATTATATGTAGAGAAATTAGTCAAGTTTATTATTATTCATCATCATTAATGCTTAATTAAAAAATTATACTACTATTGTAAGAAGCTGAATGAAACAGTACAAAATATTGTTACTTTTATTTATAACATTATTACAAAATATAAATTAGTATTTTAAATTTTGGTTGTATTATAAGTAATAATAATGTTATTAGTAAATACTAAGTAATATTGTTATTTATGTATTTTTTATTCTAATTGAGTGCTTTTCTAATCAAGAATCTTGTGTAAAACGTTTCATTAAATAATTTAAATAAATGTGTCTGAAACTGAATTATTCAAATTATTTTGGGAATTTAAATTACTTAAATAATTTTTTAAATTTTACCATTATTTTCAGAAAGAATCACAGGAAAAACATTTAAATCCCTTTTGTCTCCAATTATAGTTTCTGGCGTTTTTGCAGTGTCTGTAATAGATACATTTAATTACATAAAACATAAATTATCAACAAAGGGAAATTAGCCATTATTAAACATTCAAATGTCATTTAATATATTAAATGAACTTAAATTACTTAAATAATTTTTAAAATCTTACCATTATTTTCAGAGAGAATTACAGGAAAAACATTTGAATCACTTTTGTCTCCAATTATAGTTTCTGCAGTGTCTGTAATAGATATATTTAATCACATAAAACATAAATAAATAAATTATCAACAATAGGAAAATTAGTCATTATTCATCTCAAATATTAATTTGACTGAAATAAAATAAAAATAAGGTTAATTTATTCTAAAATATAAATCAAATTAATTAACATATATTGTTACTAATATTATGAAAATTAAATAAAAGTAAATTAATTTTATATTAAAAAAAATGTCGGCAGTCATATAGTAGGCGGTCTACCAGTGAATTTAACTAATAAAAAATGTTAATGTTAATGTTAAAAAAAAGTGAAAATAATAAAATAATACTTATAATAAATTTAACTTGTTTTTTTTTCATTTTTTACCAACATTGATATTTCATTTGCAGAATTTAAGGTATTTGCAAATAGTTATAATTTATAATATTTTATTTATAAAGATAAAATAATGATTTAAAAAAAAAAAATACATTAAAACGTTAGTATTATAACTTAAAACTTTTTAAAAGTTCAAATATACAATAATTTAGAAACAAACGTACAGTTATTCATTACTTAAATACTCATTTTTATAAACTATTTAACTACCTAAATAAATATTTAATAATAAATGAACAATTTTATGAAAATAAAAATATGTATACAAAATCTAATGAAACAATATTTCATAATACATACCTGAAGTCAAAGAATAATTTTTATTATTTGAGTTTACTGCAGAAGGCCGATTTTTCTCATTTTCATCTAAAATGAAAAATGGAAATAAAAATTATCATCTAACCTACCTATTGAAGAAATCCCCATATAATTGTATTAACATAACTCTATAACAATAGGTATATAACTTACCAGTTTTTGTTTGTTCAGAATGTTTAGATGATGAAGGCTTACAAAAATTATACATTGTTGTTGACTTCGTTTTTCGTGACATTTTAATATTTTATGTAATTTCTAAGTACAAAAAAAAAAAATGCTCAAATAGTCAGTAACTCACTACTCTGTAAACAACTAGATTACACGCGACACAATATACAATTATTATTATTGGGTATCAATATTATCTCGCACTACGCTGCCCACAGAGGTTTACTGTAAACACCACCAGTTACTAATGTGTTGTATAGTCACAATAGAAATTTAGAAGTTATAAATAACTTTCGGGATAACCGCTTTTGCAATACTTACTGTCTATCGCATCACGATAACAGAAAACGATTATATAACCTACATAAATAGTTTACATTTGAAGTTTGATCTATGTTTCTGTATTGCTATAAAATAATGTATTTTCCAGGATAATAATATAATATTTGCATGAGACTTGGTCTCCGTCACCACCAATTTTATATGTAGGATAGTTGTCCTACATTAACATAGGGTTTGGCGCCACTGATTAACTATATTCCAGGAAAAAACAATAACATAACAAAAGCTATAACTGCTCGTTTATAACCAACCCTACATGCTATATAGCCTGTATAGGTAGGGGAGACTGGGTACGATTGTAACATTTTTCACAAAATCATTTATTTCTTCCAAGATTTAAGCTATTTTTCTTGAGTTACACATTTAATCAATCAAATAACTTAATACATTTATAAATAAGTGAGTATTGAACCTTTATTTTCACAATGTTCTAAATTAATGAAGGTAAAAAAAAAAGAAATGTTACAATTGTACCCCCAACAGGGACAATTGTAACAGGGCCAGGTACAAAAGTAACACATTTCATTTTATAATTTTTAAATGGTATAATTAAATCTTTTTAACCATTTCATACTAAATTAAATAAAATATCTGTAAATAAAAATATATTAACCTTTTAAATTGGGTTTTGTTTGAATTTTAAAGTTTTAAATTATTAAAATAGTTACTTATTTTAACTTTAAATAGACAATACAAAATGTAGATAATATAAAAATATAACAGTAGGTACCTAACTAATAGAGATAAGAATATAATGAATTTTAATATAATTATAATTAAACAACATATTTAAATTCAAAATAATACAACTTTGAAAAAAAAAAAAAAACATTTACTGTTGAAACTAGGCATTTTTAACTATTTAAAATTATTAAAATACTAATTTAATTGTAACATGACTTCATTGCCAGTTCCACGATTGGAAGTTATCTTTCTTATCCGTGGCATAATTATAAAAAAACGATATAAATTAATGTCTGATTAGAAACCTAATGAAATATTGAACAACAATTAATGTAACAATTGTCCCTCAATGAACTGTTACATTTGTACCCATTCAATATTTTTTTAGTAACTTAAATATTATGAAAAATACTCACTGATCTGTGTATTTTGAATAATATCCAGTGAAACTACACAAGTTTCTGACTAAGTTAACGTAAAGAACATAACGAAAAATATAATTTAACAATCACAAAAAAATAAAAATTAACTGATAACATTATTTACTATCAGTTATCAAAAACACATTTTTATTTTTATTTTCCATTGTGGCGAACCAACGCCACATGACCTCCCTCCGTCGGCGGTAACATTGTTCTCGGTAACGGTTGGTCACATTGCTTTCGCACCGAGCGGCTGCCTCCGTAACACGACGGCGGCCGGCGCTCGTTTTCTTTCGGGTCGCCTTTCGACCGACGCGCACGCGTTCAAACATCGCCTCCGTAGCCCTCTCTTTTTGACCGTCCGAAAGCACGTGTGGCCAACCGTCCCCGAATTCGGCTATCGCGCACCGCGCACGATATTCTGTACAACTAATATAATTATATTTGTGTTACCGTTGTTCATTTTGGTTTAGAATTGTAGTGCATCGCGCATTCTTGTAAAAATACATCGTAAACGTCGCAAATCGTCTCGTTTGTGCGTTCCCTCAACCTATCTATTTAAGTTAGTTGGAGGCTCCCCGTGATAACGGCCAGACCTCCACACCATTATAATAATGATATCAACTAATTGATTAGGAAACATTGATTATCATACAGTGGGACATTTGGCGTATTTATTTGACGTTTTTGAATTGGTTGTGGAACAAGTTATAGCTAGTGTTACAATTGTCCCGCGTTACAATCGTACCCAGTATCCCCTACCTATTTAATATACATTTTAAAATAAAATTATAGAACATTGTATAAAATGTATAAAACAAATCTTTTTTATTTCAGTTATTACTTATCAATATAAGCATCAGTATCTACTGCAGACAATATATCTGAGACCACCAAGCTATTTGGTTTCACTTCCACAAATCGTGTGAGACCCAGCTAATTTTTTTGTTTGCTCTTCTTTTTGAAGTTTAAGTTTTCGTTTTGCACATTCACTTAGAGGAGTCATTTTAAAATATTAAAATAAATTATTAATAAATACGTTGGCGTGCGTACGGCGTGCCGCGTTTGAGTGTTCGACAGACGAGTTGACGACCATAATAATAATATAATTCTATATGAATCAATATAATGATAATATCCTTACTCAAAAGTATTTTAAAAATAGACATAAAAATATACAATGACAGATATATAATACAACTAGATAGCTGACTTCCTATAGCAGCAATATCAAATATTGAAGCTGGGAAAATGGCCGACTTTTCTTATCAAAGGGCCCATTGTTTATATAGTTTTAGTTGATAATAAATTAAATTGTTATAACATATTCGTAAGTTGTAATACTGTATTAGACATTTGGAAATCGTAATATTACAATTTATTTTCTTTTAATTAAGTTCTTTATTAAAAATTAATTCATGATGGTGCATAGATGTTTTGTTGGAAACTGTACCAATAAAAAAGTAACTGGAAGCGGTATTCATTTCTTTTAGTAAGTAATTATTTAAAATCACAAGGTTAAAATTACCTATAAATTATGTTTCATATAATTTATTTAACGTATTGTTTTAAATAGATTTCCAAAATACGATGACCTAAAGGAAATATTGTTAAAATCTATAAAATTAAAGTATGGTGTACTAACACAACATAGTCGTTGTTTCAAATTTTATTAGGTATTAAATATTAATTGTAAAAATAAATAAGGTTTTTCATTGGAATTAATATATTCTAAACTTTCTTTTATTTTATTTATTTATTTTCTATTATTTTAATATTCATATGAATATTTAACATAAATAACTACAAATAAAATTAAAATACTACTTCGTCATGACAGTCGACAGAAGTACAAACTACAAGTACATAATAAATAACAATATCGTTGATTCTTAATTATCAATAATCATAATGTAAACAAGGGGCTCTTTGATAAGAAAAGTCAGCCATTTACTGGACTTCAATATTAGTTTGTAGTCGGCTATCTAGTTGTTTTATATATCTGTGTATACAACATTCACTGTCTAGATAAGATAAGAATAACACGAGATGCTAGTATACTAGTATGGTACCAGTAATGGGCTTTAAATAGCAATTAGTTCCTAATCAATCGTTGACGATATTATGACTTATAAAAATAAATTATCACCGATTCTTGGTAACAACAGAATTTAAATGTAATACAATATGTCAATATACATATTTTATTCCAGAAATGGACATGGATTGAATTTAGTTACGTAACTTATTTAAGATTCTAATTAAAACTCAATTTATTTTGTTTTATTTGTGTAATATTTAGACAATATTAAACATTTCATTAAAATTAAAAGCCACTGTATAATAATGGGCACCTCTAAATACTTTGGGTGGGACAGCCTACGGCCGGACACGTAATAGGGTGGGCCAGGCACACCCTGCCCCCCCTTAGCTACGTGCCTGTGTGGATGTGTCTTACGACACGATTCGCCAACGCCTCATCTCCACATACTCCACTCTACACGCGACGCGTCTTCAACGCTTCATCCAATCGAGTGGCATGGGTGACCGCACGCCGTCGCGTCTTCTCCGAGACATGCGGGAAGCCTATCCCGAAGGAATCGGTGAAAGCACGTTGGGAGCTCTTTGGCTCAATAAGCTGCCCACGGCCGTGCGAACCGTCATCGCCGAGTTCCTGGCCGAACGCGCTGACCCCAACTCTTGGCTGTCGCACGCCCGTGCGAACAAGACGCACCACGTGAAGTCGCACCAATGGACGCAAGTCTCGTCGCGCTCGAACAGGCGGTACACGCGCTCACGACGCAAGTCGCGTCACTGGCAACGTTGCAACCTGCGGCGTTAACATGCGCGCCAGACAACCGCGTTTCGTGCCAACCACGTGACCGCTCCCGGTCGCAATCACTGCCCCGGTCCAGTAACCCCAAGTCCGGTTAGTGTTATTACCACGACCGCTACGGCGCGGAGGCCCGCAAATGCCACGACCCGTGCACGCACCCGCCCGTGACACGGAAATATCCATGAGGCGGCGGTGCTGCAACAGCACCTCGCCGCACAACTCAAACACCGACTATTCGTCGTTGACAACCATACCGGATCCCGATTTTTAATCGACTCCGGTGCGGAAATTTCGGTGTTACCACGACCATCGAACTTTCGGCCTAACATCGGCCAAAATACGAGCTCCGACATAAGACTCGTCGCCGCAAACGGCTCGCAAATCAAGACCTATGGACCGAAACAGCTCCATTTCGATCTCGGTTTCAAATGACTATTTTCCTGGACTTTCGAAATGGCAGACGTCTCCAGACCGATCATCGGAGCAGACTTCCTGCACTACTTCGGTTTGCTCATCGACATCCGCCACAAGCGTCTCGTCGACCGCACGGAAAATAGTTCGAATCAAACCCGCCGCTGTTTCGTCCCGTACGGCGATTTGTGCCGTCGCCCAACCGTCGAAGTGGACCGCCTTACTTTTCGACTACCCCCAAGTCACACGCGAATCGCCCGTTCCAAACAAGTTCTTGCACGACGTTGTACACGAACTTCATACCACGGGACCTGCTCTATTCGCCCGACCACGCAGACTTCCACCCGACCGACTTCGAATCGCACGCAAAGAGTTTGACTTCATGCTGCAGAAAGGCATCTGCAGACCGTCCTCGAGCGCTTGGACCAGTCCACTCTTGCTGGTGCCCAAATCAGATGGTACGTTCCGACCATGCGGTGAATACCGACGACTCAACGCAGTCACAATCGCCGACCGATATCCGTTGCCGCATCTACACGATTTCACGGCAAATCTCGTTGGAAAAACTATCTTCACGAAACTCGACTTGGTACGTGCGTATCACCAAGTTCCGATCGCACCGAACGACGTGCATAAAACCGCTGCCACGACCCCGTTCGGTTTAAGTAGTATGAAAACGCCGGTTCTAAACCCACCTCCGCCTCATTCGCCTCATTCGCCTCCCCTCCTCCTCTACCACCGCGTGTCACCACAGCAAAACAATACTGATTCAGTACCCCGCTATCCACCACCTCACCGACACTGACTATTTCCCCTCCCCTCTGTCACCACCGACCATTCAACCACTGTTAGCAGTTTTTGATTATCAATTTTTTTTATCATACATTGTTATCAGTGTTTTGATTATATTAAAATGATAAAGTGATTACAGGCTATATTTGATAATATTACAGATGATAATACTTTTGAAAAATAACGAATTAATAAAACAATATCTGGGTAAGAATCGAAATGGAGATGTATAGGACTTAACCGTATACAATTCCCCACTTAAACTCTTACATCCATTAGTTATAT
>JAIPRK010002204.1:0-25651 GCA_025469195.1 Chaitophorus viminalis | reverse complement strand
ATAATAATAATAATAATAATAATAATAATAATAATAATAATAATAATAATAATAATAATAATAATAATAATAATAATAATAATAATAATAATAATAATAATAATAATAATAATAATAATAATATAATTATTGATTATTTTATACGTCATCGAACAAAATCAACGATTTTCGCATACCGATAGAACAGTATTATCCAATCCCTCCAACGAAACGTCACCGCGTGGTACGGAGAGACACCATACCGTTCGAATGGTAATAACCCACTCGTAGTTCCATATGTATGTATTATCATTACAAATTCAAAACATTGCACACACAGTAATGCTACCCACACGTGTCCGCGAATGCCCGTACCGTATATTATACGCGTGGTATGTGTACCTGGATTTGCCGTTTGAGACGGTGGCGGTGACATTCGCACGACGGACACTGACCTCCAGGCCGGTCGTTTCGAATTGTTGGCGGCCGTTCGCGAACACTGCACACGTACACCTATATACACGTCGTTCGGTCGGTCCCACACTCGTATTATTATATTATTTTATTGTCAATGACCTGCGCGAAATGCGCCAGATGACATTACGTATTACTGTCTATTGTCTAATACAATATTACTATGTTAAAACTGTGTACTAGTAACATGTTCGTAAATCCTTGCTGACCTACCGAAAACTGGAAAGAAAAACAATTGTCCGCGGGGAACAAGACAACACAACATTGGAGATGTTACGATTGTGTACGAAAACGGGAAATTGTTTACGGTATAATATCGTGCTCCTCCGGTGGCGATCAAATTGTTTTAAAATATACTATCTACTCGATAGAAATATTGATACCGAGTCTATTGTCGAATAGTATATATTATGACGTAAACTTTAATTTATTTCAATTTAATAATTCAAAAATTAATATTATATATTGAATTGAATATAATATTATACTACGTTATAATTTATTTCGTTTGAAAAAATAATTTTCTTGAAAAAAAACAATCAATCGAATGTTTAAAATGTTCAAATTAAATTTATATCTATTCAATTCCTCTGTTTCTTTAGCCAAAGATCGAATATAATAAGAGCCACTTCCTGCAGTATAGCGGGAAGGCCGTGTTTCTTTTTTTATTTCCAATACTGATGTTTTATTCATAATTTAATTATCGAAGTTTGAACCGTTTGCGGTTAACTCTAAACAATCGCACGAACGTATTGCTACCGTTATGGCTACGAAAGTTTTCGAATATTATATATTTATTTATATACGTATATACATATATTTGTCCTGAAAGTTTCCTGCAACAGCAGGCTACACCAACTAACCGTCCTCTGCAATTGTATTTCATATACTTTTTCGTTCGAATTGCAAATTATAATATTATTATTACTCTATTATATTATTATAACATAATATGATATCGGTATACGCGCGCTGTGCAGTTCGAGCGAAATACGCGCGTGCACTTTTCCACGACTTGCTTAATTAATAAAGTTGCGAGTGGTCCGTTATTTATATATAATATATATTCGAATTAATAAATGCATTCCACGGATATCGTAAAACGCGCATTTAATTAAAATCATCCAAAAAGCGTGAGCAGAACGACGACGATATAATATGGCAAATAAATAATGGAGCGCGAATTATATACTATTATATAATATTATATTATTTCTCGCATTGTTGCCTCCGCGTGGCTCAAAATGGTAGTTGTTCGTATATTATAACAATAAAAACACACACAGCTGTAATTTCCATGACAGCAAAACCTATACAGAAAATCGTATTTATTGTACACTAAACGAGCTATTTGTATACATTATTATAGTATCACTAGAGCGCAATTTAAGCAGGTCCTTTGAGCGATTTCACCAAATTCAAAACTGTTTCCATACAGTTCAGAGAATAATTAAAATACTCGATCAAATCGTGTTATGAAATCATGAATAGATAACGGGTGTTTATCAGTACCAATTTCAAGTGTAAAAAAACAAGCAACTCATAATGTAATTTTAAAAGCGTATTATTATACGTTTTAAAGTTATGCGTCTGTTTTCTGATTTTTTTCTTTCAGGGAATGCATTTCGGTAGTTTACAACTTCAACATTATTATTATTAACGTACTTACGCACTGCACAACACTAATATTTCGATACCAGCCGTTGCGATGAAATATCGAGTTTTATAACGATCAATTATATTATTATCGAGGTTCCCGCAGCAGCTTTGTAGACCTCGTCGCTCGGAAGAAAGTTTTGGCAATACGCGTGACGATAATAATAAAGTTGCAGCGATCTCTTCGAATCCCGTTGTATACGCGCGCGCGGTATCCGTGTTCATTGTACGTGTACTGTACGCAGTTTCGAACGTCAATTATTATTTTATCACCATCCGAACTCGAAGTAAAATATTGTCCCGTGAACTATATTATATGGGATGTTTTATTCGCCGCATTTGGTATCACGCTCGGCGCTTTATTATAAAAATACCGATTTGAGCGAGATCGCTAACGATGATGACGAATTATGAACGTTTGAAAATTAGAAAACGTTGGTCTTGTGTATCTACACGAATAATCTATATAAAAAGTATCATAATAAAATATTATAACTGTACAAGTTTATTTAATCGAAATTGACTTGCTGAACGAAGTAAAAGCAATGTTGTACGATGCTGTGGCACAAATTACTCGCGTTTTCATCCAATTTCAAATCTTTCACGTTGAACCATAATATTTATATATACAATACCACGGTTACCGTTGTCTGACCACATCGATAACGATCAAAACTTACGCATCATCCCTTTCCCACTCCCTCCCCCAGTGCAGATTATTGACGTTCGAATCGGCAAAACAAAATGATGTTAGAGCGCGTAGATAGAATCTGCGCACGTACGTCAATCGCAAGAAAACAAACAGCCTTCATCATCATTATATATCGTTGTTCGTGTTCATTCGGGGAGATGGTGGCGTGGAAAAAAAATCACCGACTCTGTTCGAGTGCGGATACACTTGTACACTGTGAGACGTACCGGAGCACACCAAGTGACTCGAATCGAGGGTAGGAAAACATGTAAATGTATTACACAAATACTGCGCAGAGCTTTTCGCGACACTTGTACGTCACGACCGAAAGGATAGTTTGTGTTTAGCGAGATCGATTCAAAGAAGATGACAACGACAATGATGATGGCATTATTGAATATCGATAAACGTGCGAGGTGTGCTCGCGCGTGGAGCGAGAAAAATCGGGTAAAAAAGCGTGAGGAAATGCGACTTGTCGGAAAATTCTCCGGAAACGACTCTCAAACGAGTGGAGTATATACTTATAAGCTACCGTGCCAGCATAAGAGAGTATACACTTGTACACTTTTCGTTCGAATGGATTTATTTCATAACTATCGACTGTATATTGGTGTACCTACCACTCGCACTCGGACGAATTCACGTCGAAAATAACCCAAATAAGATTGCGTGGGGAAAAAAATCGATCCCAACTCCGAAATTGTAAGAAGAGAGCCAAGAGAGACAAACCACTAGAAGGGAATAATCCACTACCATTTTTTTTTCACCTTTGCTTCGATACGCGTGAGAGTGGTGTAATTAATTACATCCGTACGAATATAAAAATAATAATAATAATAATAACATTATCGTCGCGATGCTATAATACAATGTTATATGACGAGCGCTCGACCCGCGTGCACTCGACGATCATAATAATATAATGTTTTATATTATGTACGTTGTAAAGTGCACTGAGCGATTTGTTTGCTCTTCGTGAAATGTCACAGGACGCGTATAATAATGTAATATACGGGTGTCAAAATCTGGTATAGGTTAGGAAAGCGGTTACGCAACGTGAAAAAGTGTGCACGAGTTGCGTAATAAACAACAGAACACACATAATAATAATAATAAGAATACGCAAAAAGAATGAAAATATTTCGTAGACGAATAATTTAGTTTGCTTATAAAACATACGAGAACTTAACAAGAAAAATATACCGTTCGCTCGACGGAGAGTTTAACGACGAAGATATAATACATATATACATAGGTACTTATAGCGAAATACGTGACACGTATAAATAATGAAACGCGAAAAAATTCTAAACTATAGCCTAATAATATTATAATACGTAACAATAATAATTGCATATATATGCATACATACACGATGGCGATGGCGTTATGAAATAAACGTCTGTCGATAAACAGCGCAACAGTACGAGAATATTAAATATTATAGTGTTTGTAGTTTAAAAAGTACTGCTGCTATAACGTCATGACAGCACTTGAAACGAGTGTTTTATTCAAAACGTTTAGAAGGGTACCTATACGTATATGTGTACAGAGGGCCCGCGTGAAACGGTCTTGCGAATATTCTATATTTCGTGACGAACACGCGTTTCATCTTTCGTCGTCGTGAGCTTGCCACAAGAGTATATAATAATATATACTCTTGAATTGTTATTGTGAGATCCGATAACTCGCGACACTAACGTGATACGTGTCCAGTCGTTTTCTCACCCTTCCCACGGAGTTATCTAAATAAGTGATCCATACAACCGCGATCTGAACATTATCGTTCATATATTATAAGGCAATGCGTAGGTAGCTACATAGGAATTTCATAATATATATACATTTTTTTTTGAATTTCTGAAATTCACAAGTGTGAGTCGGTGCCTCGTTTGATGGGGAAATAATGGTAACCCCTCGTGTGTTTTCACTGTACGAATTAGAAAACACAAAAACCGAGACACATTCTGGATTATAATATATACCTAAATAAAAAACCGATAAATAGAAACCGAAAAGCTGTACGAAAGCTGCAATAATTATTATAAGCAGCTGCGGATGAAATTGCTTTGGTAGAAAAGTGTATAACTGGTTCGTTGTTCGCAATTGACAAGCCTGAATCATCTCAAAGGTCTAAAAACCATCAGACTCATAACATATTCGAAAACATTACAAAAACTATATTGCATACGGATCCAACGACCTCAGACGATTGATTTTTGTGTACAGATCACGTCGTCTTGGATCACTACCAGATTCCACAGCGTTCTCTGCAGGTATTTACCACGCATTTATTATTGTTGTAGAAAAATACGTGCCGGACGCTGTTTTAATTTTATAATATATAATGATATACAACGTGTTTTCAACAGTTCATCGGTATATTGCACTGGGAAATATTTGCTCGGGTTCACATTATGCGTGGTTTTTTTTTTTTATGACATAAGGTATTTGACCGTTACGGTCGCCAAATATCGTAGGAGGCAATAATGAATGAAATGTATAATGCCGTCGCGGGTATACGCTATCGCGGATATCTGGTTATACAGGGTGTTCCGTTGCGCTAGTGATTTCTCCGTTTTTAATATCAGTTCGTTTTTTTCTTCTCGGCAATTATTAATGTCGCACTTACGTTTTTTTCATTTCGTTTATACGTAATTGACATTTTTACTTACGAATATTCATCTCGTTTATTTTTCTCGAGTTTTCCGTGCATATAATATATATGTATGTATATATATACTATTTTATTGCCCGACAGCAACGCCAATATCCTTTTACCAGCGAGCGGTCGAAAAAAATTTAATAAAAACACCGGTGCCGGCAAACCGTTTTAACCCGTCGATTTTCCGCTGAACTTTATTATTATTTTGTCCGTAGTATCGTAGTGTTATCGTAATTAATGAATATTCGTAGTATATATTATATAAAATAAAACAGTCACTATGGTTGACGCTAAGCTCGGTCGATATTATGGATAATATTAATATCAACTCGTATATTTTGTAATACCTATAATTTAAAATTACCTGTAACCGCAATTTGCATTCAATTCTGGTCACGAAAGAAATAATTATAAGAGGTAAAATAGTAAATGTTAAACCACAAATAATCGAAGTTTCTAAAAGCCACTGTCACAAAAACAAACTTACTCGGAACCGAAACACGCGATCTGTATACTTTTTCGAACTGTTCTGTCGTCGTTTCAACTTGCGGCCGACAGCGACCGCGATGCAATAACTTTATTCGTAGATTTTCCAGTTCGAAATCGGTCGTCGTCGTGAAATCATTAACCGTTACTTGCTTCTACGTATAATATCACCGTAAACGTACGTGTTATATAATATTATGCACATAAATAATGTATTCATTTAATCCGATAATAATGGTTATTGTAAATATTATATTATTGACGATGATGGTCAACCGGTACCCACACGCACCGGTAAAACGTGTTTTGTTCCGTTCGCTCGTCTTTCTCACCGACTCATCGCCATGATATTATCGATATACGCTTTCAGTGTTGTATTATTGCGTTTAGAATACTCGTGTAAAAATATAACGATACAGAAATGTAATGTCTGACCGTAAGTCACACGAGGTGTTCGCGATTATTCGTTTTGAGAATAAATTAAACGATACCTATATAGTACCTACACATGCGCTGTAGGCTAACTGTAGCCCTCGCGCAGCGCTATTCCATAACCACCACGGCCGCAGTCCGGATCAAAAACGCCCACCCCCACTCGCCTTCGCGAATATTGAAAAATCGGCCCGGGACACAGGGGATGGGGGTGCAACTCAATAATTAACGGTACGCCGAGAAGTTCGACCGTCTAATGAATTTATGTAATAGTCTGCTGCTGCCGTCGCTGCCGTATCCGTTGCTCGAGTACTAATGTTTTCGGTTCGGGAATTTATGGTTTTCCGCAGCGGATAATAACAATTATTATTCCTCGTTTTTGTTGTGTTTTAAGCTTTGAATTGATGGTGGCCATTAAAACGACGACGACGACGACGGGGGAGCGACGCAAGCGCACGGGAGACAGAGATAGCTAAAGACTGCCAAGGATAGGGGAAGGGGGAAAAAATGTAACGCACCCTGTTGGTGGCGAGAAAGGAGAATGCGTGGGGGTTGGCATGAAAGTGGTGGTGAATACGGGAAGGGGGGAAAAAACAATCGAAAGAAAAGCGAAATCACCTCGACAATTAAAAATGACTGCGACTAATAAATTTTCGGAGCCGAAAACAAACGTCTTTTTAGAGTGTTGTCGGCGTTGTATCAGTAAAGTATAGTAGTAGTAGTAGTAGTAATATTAGTCGTCGCTGTTGTGCACAGGAATCGGCTATTTCTTTCGCCGTCCCCTCTGCCCGCGTCCACCATTTTCAGTCTTCGCAGTTCCTTTCCGCCGAAATAAATACGTATTTTTTATACTTGCTCCGCTTAATGAAACGAAATGAAAGCGAAACAAAAAATAAAAAAATAAAAAAACAAAAAGAGAAAAAAAAATAATAAGAAAATAATAACAATAATAATAATAACTCAGACGAGCATTTTATCGGCCATTCCGTCGCGGTGAACAGATGCAGCTGCCCCGTTTTATATATAATATATTTATGTACGCATCGATGTTTTTAAATAATTCACCTACCCTGCGCGCGCGTCTCGCGTTGTTATACTGGCTCCCAGCGGTTGGTGCGTGAGTATCTATTTGAATTTACGTTCAGTTTAATGTGCTTTTTAAGTACAACATTATTTTGAGGGAAGATTTAGGTAATAACCGTTTAAATTACTCACGGAAAAGAAAAAAAAAGAACATTCATTGGCAGCACTCGCATTTTTTCCCCTTTCGTGCGCGAAATTATTGCTCCGCGCCAAATTCCTATATATATACAACGCGTATAACGGACGCGATGAGCGAGCGAGCGACGTAATCGTTTTCGGAAAACAGCTCGAACGAACGCGATGAATAAATTCACTTTAGAAAAAATATATAATATGCAAAATTATGCGTTATTGTAAGAATATTATTATTATTTAAGAGGAATTTTTGTTATGCTAACGTGCTGCAGTGCACTCTGGTGACGATTTATATTGGATCTATCACAATAATATCATGTACCATAAAAACTATAATACTATTATTATGTATTTGAATTGCGTACCTATATTATAAGCATTTGCATAACACTATACACGCGCATACCACGTAGACGTAGAGAAAATACACAACAGTTAGTATAGGACATAGGTGGCAGTAGTCATAATGTACCTACGTGTTCGTATTTGTACATCTGCTATGCATCCATATATTCGTACAATAATCGTAAATCATTTCGATGACGTCAGCGCGAATATAACATACAACCACTTATTTTACATAAATCGAGATCGGTTCAAAACTAGCAGTGATATTATATTACCATCAGTACAGGTGAAGTGGAAGCTTATTATATCTAATTCGGTAAACGCGGTTTGTGTCTAGATGCCGTCGAATACTCGTCACTATGAAAACAGTGCGTATGGACACTGTCGTTGAATTCGGGACGTTTTCTAGGAGATCATGGAAAAATATTAATAATAATAATAGCAGATGTTAAAACTACTTATCCACCGTAAGGTCCGTAAATACGATTTCAGTCAATTATTATAATATACAGTAATATACAGTCTGCACACTTGCAGTGATGCAACTACCGTTTGGAGTGAAATACGACCTGCACCGTCCAATGCATACAAAAAATAATAATAATAAAAATGATAAATTCGCTTTATTTTATACGTGAAACTGAAATCTGTATGCTGTTCATCGGTGATTTTAACTATCGAAACAAGACGCTCACACAATTTGATTGTGTACGTGCGTGTAGGTTTATGTTTCACGTAGGAGCCCATTCAGCTCTGTTAGGCAATCGAATCGAACAAATTGTAATGATTATAATGATCATAATGATATGCTGTGGAGAGTTGCAGACCATTATAATAATGTTTCCGCCATACACAGAAATTCGTTTTGATTTATGTTTCCGTGATGTATGCACGAACGAAACGCTCTTGTGTCGGGAATCCGTCGTTGTCATAACACTCATAACAGTATCGACAAATGGGCCAATTATTATTATTGGAAAAAAATATAATATAGCATCGGAACTTGCACAATGTCAGAATTGGGAACCCGACTGATTTTTGAAAGTAATACCCCCATCCACGTTTTGGTTCTTCTCTGAGGTTTCCGATCGAACTATTTCGTCGTTACTAAACATTATATTATAATATAATATCTACAATTACGTTGCAGCGAAACGGTCAACAGTGTTGTATTTAAACGACGCCGTACAGATCAGAATTTAAAATTCATCGAGAGATGAGACAGACAATCCTGCGCATAATATACGTCATTAACATTATTACTATTATTATTATTGTAGAATCTGTTTGGTGAAGAATATTATAAAAAATATGTGATGAGTGAAAAACGTCAGAAAACAAGAGGAGAACCCTTCTCCCAAAATGGTAAGAATATGTATACTTAGGTAATACTTATTATACATCAAACAAATATATTTGTTAATGTAAAATATATTAGATAGATGTAAGATACAACTTGTTTTAGTCCTTCAAAACCTTAAACCAAATTAACAAAACAATTTTCCATGTAGGTACGCTCTCGTGATGAGTATGTACGTTGTAAAACACACGCGATGATAATATAATATTACATAGAAATAATAATAATAAATTGCGGCGAATAAAATATCAAAACGAATAAATGTCTAGTGTTTTTATTACGGTTCGGTTGTCGCAGGAGCGAGCAAAAAAAAAAAAAAGAAAAAAATTATGCCTACAAAAAATACGTAACGCCGACCGCAACGGGGAGGTTGACACGTCATGGGAACGCGCGCGCGCCTTTTCACCGCGTGAGATAACGCCACAGCGGTGGTGACATAACGAGAAAAATATTAGCCCATTTGGGAGATACTTGTACGAAATGATATATACATATATACAACCGCTGCGGTTGTCAAACAACGCGTGTATACGTTTTATTGTGCATGCCGGTCCGTTGTTCAAACACTAAACTACAATAATATAATGTAGTCCGAGAGACTGCGTGCCCCTTCCATCCACCCATCTGTTCAAAGCGGAAAACTGCGAAAAACGCGCTTGCATATCATATAATTACGATGATGACCTAACACACTTGTGAATGCAGCCAACTCGTAATAATATACGTTTACGGGAAATGAAAAAATATATTATATTATAGGTATACATTACTCAATGGAAAATATTATATTATCACGTTAACCTACTAAACGTCGATCGGACTGAAAAAAATAATACTCGTTTAGTCCACTTTTGGTATGATATTATATTGCGTTCTCCAGTGACGGTTATATTATGTAGCCAAACAATTTATTTTAGAGTATTTACATTTTATTATATTCTAAAATCAATGCCTATATTATACACTACGTATATCGTAAACGCGAGGGAGCAGTTCCGGAAAATGATTTTTTTCTTCTATATCGTTCCACGTTCACGCCTGTACCGTTTAATTTACACAAAACTCCTATGGCTATACATAACTATAATATTATATATTATTGTCCGAGATACGTCCCTCCACTATTCTATATTTAAATCAGAAAACTGTGAAAAACGCGCTTGCATATACGAAGGCAATGATGACCTAACACCCCTGTGAACGCGGCCAACTCGCAATAGACGTTGACGGGAAACGAACACGTCATATAATACGCTGTTACAATTTTACAACATAATATCGTATTGACCCAATAAATACTGGTTTTTCGTGAAGTTTTTAAAACGCTGGAAAAAAATTTACAGAGCCCCGAAAACCAGTGATGCCAATTTTAAACCGTGACTTATAAAAAATGATCTACATAATACGATTTGCTGCTTTTTCTTCCATTTATTTATAACGCGTATGTGTATATTATAGTTTATACTTATTACCGCGTTCGGTACGATGTGTAAGCGAATGTTCTCCAACGGGGGTCAGTTATTATATATAGAAATCACTGACAATTTTTTTCCTTTAAAATACAAACTACACTAAACTCCTATGCCCCCAACAAAATATATGTGGATAAAAACGTTATACTGACACAGTTAATGCATATGTTTGACAGCAATTCGATTTGAGAAACAACTAATATTATTGGAATCGTGAAAATAAAAACATTATTGTACCCGTGCAGTACGTTTCGAATAATAATATTCTACGATATTTCTATAGGTAAAGTACTAATTGTAAACCTTTACGAAATGGAAGACTTAGGCTTAATTATTGCGGTGTTGGTTCTCTGTATATATATCCAATAGGTACTTAAGTTCTTAGCCAACATTCGATGTATTATGTTTAAGTAAAAAAATACAAATAAATATAAATGCTAGCGAACGTGAAATGGAAGACAATATATAGTATTAAGCATACGTATCGTTGAATGTGCCGGCGAGTATGTAATTATTGTAATCATAATAATAATAATAAAATATATTTTCGAAAAAAATCGCCACCACGGTTTATACAATATATAGTTTATATTTTTCTAGGAATATACTAAAAGTTTTCCGCACGATAAATTCGAAAGACGCGCGCTCGCGATAATGGCATTCTCTCGGCCGTTGTTTATAGCGAATGGGAAACGGCCCGATGGGCCAACCCTTTTGGTTCACTGGACACAAGGTTTTTTTCGTCTCACAAACGATCCGGGTCGGTAATATCTCGTACAGCAGTGCCACCGTGTCCGCTGGGATGTATTTATATTAATAGCGATTGCAACGACGGAATAGCCGAGCATAATCGCCGTGCGCACGTAAAGTCACCGTTTATATGGCACGTTCATAATGAATAATGATATATATTGACATAACTCGTGGACGCGTGCAGCGGAATCCCGACAACACGCGCACAACCGTTGTCGTATCGCAAGAAAAACAATCCCGTATCGTTTTAGAACTATTGGTCATTTGTATGTGATATATTGTAATATCGGAAACAGAAACAATATTGTGTCCGCCATCTTCCCGTCAGGCCTTTGAGTCATTGATATCATAACGACATAGATATTATTACCCGAAATAATATATTAATACTTATATTGTAATATATTATGCATGAATTATACTTACGGGAGCTGGCTATCGGTTTTCAACGGATTCTCTGAAATCGTCTCTGCGTTTTGAATAGGATCAAACGATTCCTGTAATCAAATAAACAAAAACTGTATTAATAACAAAATCAAAATATTATCTTATGTGGAAACATTCGTTTAATAGCCGGATAGGTCACATTGTCTCAATATAAATAGACAACAAGTTGACTCAAGAAAACACGATCCATTTACCATTAAATAATATATGCATTAATTATGTATAAATATGTCTGTTATATGCCGTATGATGCGATACAACCATTCAAGTACAAGTCGCAATGGTTATTTACAAATTTTACAATTGTTGAATATGTTATATGGCTATAATAATGCGATATCAATGTTGTTTGTAATCTACTAATGCAAATGTAATGTTAGACATTGTCAGACGTTATATACGGTAGAAACGGCTGTGACATCGTGACGTATTATTATTATCATAAAAGTACAGACTATTCCTTGAAACTGTATAATAGTAACATGCTTGCGTCATCATTATTCGTTTTAATATTCAAAGATTTAAGATCGATCGACCATTGAAGAAGAGAAAAACGTATTTTCAAAAAGACGAAATAACAAAAGAAAAAGCCTCTCATATAAAATAACTTTTAGCGGAAACGGAACTAAATATACATAAATATGTATATACTACATAGTATATACGTTCATGAAAAGCAAACGAATATATTATTATTATTTTTATTATTATATCGGTTGTGTTGATATTTAAATTTAACCTCGGTCTCCTCGTCCCTTCCATTTTCAGACCATGTTCCTGCGCTGTCTCGCTATAGTGTTGTCACAAAATGTTAAGGGCGGGTAAGAATATTTAACTTTGAATCGTAAATAAAAGGAGGACTTCGGACCGTATATATATATATATATATATATAGTTATTGGAAAGCTGTGAAAATCGCAGATAAACCGTACGCGTATATTCATCGTATTTATACAAAAAAGGACCGAGCGGACGTGCGGTTTTCGTGCGAGCGCCGTCAAAACGTATCGGTAATTTGCGCATTCAATGCGGTACCATACAAAAGTACGCGTGGGTCAAATCGAAAAACGTTTCTGAAGAATAGCGGCTATATAATAAATATATATATATACATGTACCGACGGACGACCGAACCGGCAAAGTCTGAATAGGATATTATACGCGTGCATGTGGACAGGTCACTCTTTTTCATGTGCACATATATATATATATAATCTGACCGGAACGCGATGACGGATTACAAACGTGGGCGGGGAGTGGGTGAAGCGCACGTTATCCAATTAGTGAAAACTGAAAAAGTGACGTGCGTTGAAGGGACTGGTCGGTGGAGAAAAGTGTTTGGGTGTAGTGGATGGAGGGAGCAGGACCAGGTGGAAAACATTCGCCACCCGGTCGATCGACGGCCGCGGTTCAATATTAAACATTAACTTTTCCGCTCGGCAACGTTTTCGGGTGCCTACTCGGAGCACACGCTACTACCTATATAATATTATATAGATGCTCTATACGTATACGTATACACCAACGGCTCCATATACAAACATACAAATATGTATATGTGTGTGTATATACAGCACTAATGGTTGCAAATAAACCTTAACTCGGTCGAGACTAATGAAGACAAATTACAAAGGTGTGCGGCGTGTATATTGCTGCGGTGGTATATATTGTGTAACGGCGCGGCGGACCGGGTAAGCGGAGTATGTGCAGCTCCGTGTACAGTTGCTGAGCGGCGAGTCGACGAGGGAAAAGTAAAATTAAAACAAAATAAAAACGACAAACGGGATTTTTGAAAACAAACTCGCCGGCAGTTAAAGTAAACCGCGATTTGTCAGGCGCGGCGAGAGATTCATTCGGACCGCGGACCGCTTACGTTTCGACATATCTTTTGCACGCAACACTGCGGGGGCTGCAGTTGTACAATATTATACATTATGTTACGTTACTGTATACGAATGTGTAACGCACTCTTGGGTGGGTACGACGCTAACACAAAAATCGGCGAACGAACTGCAGACGAGCCACTTTGTATTTTTTTTTTTTTTGCGAAAAAGGTTCTTCGATCGAAACGTCGCGCCACCGTGGACCTCCACGGAACACTACGCATGTTACGTATAATATTATATATGATTCGAACGGGAACAGACGTTCAAATAGAACATTAAAATTATTATCGTTTGGTCGAAAAACATCTAATACCGCGATACACCCGTAGTGCGTACAGGGTGCAGAGTATATTTCCAATAAATGAAAATCCTCGATAAACACTATATGTGGTTCACTCGGTATACCGTATACAAGACAGAAGTCCAAACACTATGACGTGATCGTTTTGCGTACGAAATCCAATACATTGTCGAAATTCTACAATGATTTGTACGCTTTGTTTGATGTAGACGAGTTCCAAACCACTCGCAATTGTGTAAAATATATTCTGTTTTGGAATTTCGAACAAATTTCAAAACTACACACTTATAGGTGTGTTTACTACACTATCCCGTATCGACTTTGTTCAACAAACCATTAGTTTCCGACTGTTGTAAGCTAAATGCGTGTCGCAATAACGGATGCGAATGCGGTTATTCGTGCTACCCACAGAAAGTTCGCGCAATATTGTTCGCCATTCGCTCGAACTCGATCGGCCATCGGTCCAAAGTTACGCAGACTGATGCGATGATGTTGCGCCAACACTGTGCTGTATGTCTGTATACATATTATACCAACGTATTATTATACAACTATTGATGCGACAATGCGAAATTATTTAGAATCAAAAATGTCACGGTGTAGCCGAAAAAAAAATAATCATTCATCTTATTACGAGTATCATTGGGAGGGAGGAAGGGCAGGGAATAGCAAACGATTAACATGTTATTTGAACGCGAACCTTCATCGGTTCGAAGGTATAACAGTCCGACGGCCTGCGTCTGAACGTATTTTATTCTTATACCGTCCGCGATGCTTATAAAAAAAAAAAATCGATCATGCAGTGGTATGACTGCGTACTATTTATGTACCACCGATCGAAACGATCGTCATCTTCATCGACCCGTAACGGCCGCGTTCGGCATAATATTATTATTCACCGCGGTCGTGATCGTTGTTGTATCGAAGTCACCTCGACCTATCGTCGGACGATTTAACCCTTCGTGACACCACGTACACGGAACACACACACACACACACACACACACACAGGCACACGTGTATACAATTATAACGCACTACCGTTTCTCATCGTGCCGACGAAATAATATATTATCTCGGCCACCGATTGCAATAATAATATTTATAATATAATTTATTGCAGCAGGAGTACGAAATCGATTATTTACTATAGACTCGTCATAATAACGCGCCGAGGTATTATTATAATATGTCTACGAGATTTTTACGTATTAGATAGTAATTGTGAGACGACACGCGGATTCATCGCGGAGGAATTTCCTCCGCGGGTCAGAGTTCGTGTCGGGTGGTTATATATATATATACGTACTATATTATTATTATTATTTTATTGTCTGCACGGGGAAAATTGCAACAGATCCTGGTAGTCACGACGGATATGCGTAGTACGGCGTGTACACAATTTCGTATCGTATTATAGGTAAGTACGCTGCAGTAATATATAATGTACATAGGTGTCTTCGAGGTCCCGGCGAACACGCGCGGCCGTTGCCATGCAAACATACGATAGTGGCGCCGAACAATAATAATGCACCAAGTGTAGCAGCGGCTTCACATCTTCAACGTGAGTGGTGAATAGGTACCCAGAAAATTTGTAGAGATTATAATATTGTGCTAAACGTTGGGTATCCATCAAGGGAAAGGTTTCATACACATAGTGAGTTCTAAATTTTACATTTGCTTCAAAAACATTTTTTTTTCAGTTCTACGCTACTGTACTTATATATAAGGTTTGTTTAAAATTATTTATTGTCGTGCGTAGCAAGAGCATAATAATATGTACGCCAAGGACGGATTAACGGAAAAGCAGAGTTGCATGTTATACACAAGTTTAATATTTATTTAATAATATTAAATATAAATATTTGTATAATTACTAATATGTATACAATATGATTTTTAAATGAAAATAAAAAATATAAAAAACCGAAAAATGTATAAAAATAATATAAGGAAAAATGGGAAACTGATAATTTCTTTGAACCTCGTTTGTACGCTACATCTCAGTAAACAAACTGTTTTGCAAAAATAATTACGTCGGAGACAATAATTGTTATAATATCTAAAATATCCTTAGAACTGAATTCGAAATTAATATAACTATACCCTGTTTCAACCATAGTTTGAAACTAAAAAGGACTGAGTAATACCTTTAAAATGTTATCTCAATTTCCTCCTCATCAGACAGGCAAAAATTTTAGGGTTAGGGATTAATATAATATACAATATAATAAGGTTTGATCATTAAGGAAAACTCGGACACGTTTTAATGTAATAATTTTAAAACAGTACTACACGTATACACTTTGATCCGCTCGGCAAAACCGATTTCGCATATTCCTACAGCGCCACCACCGGAATTTGATTCGCATCATCCTGCACCGCGGTCCTAACCTAACCGGGACATCTTTCGTTTGTTATACGCTGTACACATATTATTTTATGTTATATATATGTATATATCGGTGGTCGTCATCGTCGTCGCAGTCGCTCTAGGAATTGATATTCCTTTCGGGTGTCTACCGGCCAGAGGGTGCGAATTTTCGCAGCGCGTCGACCGCACCGAATACAAACGACTTCATTAATCGGGCGTGGTTGTGGGGTGCACGGTTTGACCGGCACGGTGGCAGGAGGAGAGAGAATATGATGGGAAAGAGATGAGGGCCGACGTTTCAAACAGTCTCGATCCCCGCGCTACGGACCCTGTGAAAAGCCTTCGGAAGCAAAATACAGTCGTCCGGTGGCTGTGGTAGAAAATAATATACAGCCCGTGAACCTATATTCCGACATCCGCGACAACCGCATGACCGGCGATTTCGTCTTGCGATAACAACGATGTCCGTTGCTACTACCACACGATCGATCGTATACGTAGTGACCCCGGTGTCTCCAGATTAAGGGTTTTTCAACGGATGGGAAGGAAGAGAGGGGGTGAACTGACGGAAATATATTTTTATTTTTACAAGCGATTTAACCCCGGAAAAACATAATATACTTATGTTTCGTACTATGTAGACAATAGTATTGAGTCGAGAATACTGTAATTTGTCAGCTTAGTCGAAGTAGCAATTATACGCTATACAGCGAGGTTTAATTACTTACCTCAACCGTGGACTCATAGGCGCAAATAACGTTTGAGATTTTTTTTTTTTGGGGGGGGGGCTGAAGCAGTGAAGCTCTAGCTACTAAATGAAGCATTGAAGCATTTATACATGTTATTAACACCAAAAAATTATTTTAATACCTACAACATATGGGTATATTGTATACTGATACTTAATTAAAATATTGACAGAAAATAACACTTAATAAACTTTTTTTAAATGTGCTACTTCTTGTAGGTACTTATAATAGTTGTCAAAATTATATTTATAATATATAATATACATTATACACCACATAACTTTTAGGAAAATAATAGGAATTATTACTGTAAGTATGGCTTTAGAGCAGTAGCGCACCCAAAGGGGTACTTTGGGTCTGAACCCCCCCCCCAAAAAAAAATATATTTTTCACTAAATTATCCATTATTGTAGCATATTTTCACAAATATAGCACTACAATAATGATTGATTAAACATAAAATATAACATTTAATAATAATAGTAAAATAATTACCATTTATATTTTGTGGTAATTATTTACTTGTGTGTAAAGAAAATAGGAAAATGTTTAAGCCCCCCCCCCAACCAAAAATCCCGGGTGCGCGCCTGCTTTAGAGCAACAATTAACAACAAAATAATATAATTATAGAACACATTTTTATTTTAAAAATATACTTTATACATTTTTAGAGCTGTATTCTTCGGTTAAATTTAGCTAACGTGTTTAATATTGTTTTAGTATCTACTTTAATATCTTTTTACCGATATTCAATATTGCTAAGTTACTAAATTGGCCCTGAGTCATGTTAGCTCGGACATATGTGTTGGTCCTTCCCATAGTTGAAAAGTATAAAATATTACGTATAAGTATAACAACCAAATGGTATATCAATATGAGTTGCAACAATAGACTCCGTAAGAAGAAATAAGAATGCTTATTAGTTATAACTTATTACTTATTATCCTTAGTTCTTGGTAGGTATTATAGTTTATGGCTACAAGTCTACAATATACAATAATAATAAAAATAATACCACTACGATGAATAAAATTTGTTTATTTACGAGTTACATAATCTTAAAAACACGAACACGAATTTTGCATCATAATCCATGATAAAGCTTAAAAAAAAATGTAGGAAATGTTTGGGAGAGCTATTGACGTGTTTCGGAGGGGGGGATTAGTCCCTAAATCCCCCCTCCCTATTTGCGCCTATGACCGTGGTAGTAAGATATAATAATTAAATATCGAAATAAGGCGGTATATCGCGGGGAAAATTGATTTGCCGGAAATATAAATTTGCTGTCAAAAATTTTAGTACTGCAGCGATCAATTTCCATCGTTTTATCCATAATCGAGATGTCAAGCGCGTAATTATACATTGTATTAGTAATTATTTTGCTAATTTAAAACGCAGTGTTTTAATTAATGAAGTAAAATTTTAACCAATCATTATCCTGCATTATAAATTAATCGGATATCGTTCAATGATATAATACAATAATTCCCTGTCCGATTTATACACGTCTAAAATGATTAATAGGAACTGCTAATAAGTAATAATGTTTCAATACATCTTCGTACTTTACGCAAAAACGCAGTACCTAACAATATTGTTTTATAATCCCAACGTTATATATTTTAAGCGCAGTAACTACAGAGTACAGCGCCTATTGCAATGCTTTTTAAAATGTTCGAATTGTTGTTTACCCCAAACCTTTCTGGGAAACCGTCGAATTACAGGACCAATTCTCGGCTAAGATAATTTTTACATAGAATTTTTAAGTATAATATTATATAATATGTAGTTTAGTTTTATTGTAAACATTGACCGAAGTGAAAAATCGTACGCATCAGAAGTATGGTTTAAAGTCAACAAAACTGCACCTAAATCCCTTAATTTACATCTCGATAGATCAATACTCCCTTATTTATTTACACATATATACCGACCGCACTGCACTACACTTGGCGTAATATCGTCTTTCCTAGTATTATTAATATATAATATAACGATCGCTATCAATTAACTGCAGTTGCAGTGCAGCAAGCAGGGGTAATACATAGTAGAAATAGCACTTGCGCTAAGTACCGTCGATTTCAATACACCTTCAACTTGAAATCCACTATTATAATATTGTTATTATTATTATTATTATTATTATTATTATTATTATTATTATTATTATTATTATTATTACTACCTACTACTACGAACCACGTTATTTTGTATAATATAACAAACAATGTTGTAATGTACTCTGAATTAATATCAAGTAAAATCGGTTGCATTTAAATCTTTATACTTCTAGACGAACGTAGTCCTTATTATAATATCCTCAAAGTTCTCTCTATCTCTTTCTACCAACTTAAAATGTAGAAAATAAACAATTTCAAAAAATCTGTTTATAATGGATATTGGTTTTATTGCAATTTGAAGTTCAAAATATATATTCATCGATATATCATAATTATAATTGTAAACTTAATTTATTTGCTTAAATATATATTACATTACATTATATTACATTACATATTACGTTTACGTAGTCTAGAAAATTAGTAATTTAGTAAAAAAAAAGAATTATATTTAAATAAACCTAAATGATAAGTATCACGGGTTGATTTATGAAATAAAAAAAAAATGATAACATAAATTAACGGTACTACTACTTGTAAATTTTGCAAAAATCTAATACATGTAATTATACTCCACTATATATTTGAATATTTTACCTTTTTTTTATAAATAACTATATACACCATTTTAAAACTTATTAAATACGTAGCTAAAGGTACTGATTCGATTTTGACGTAAACCGCATTATTCCACTTCAGAGGGTGAACCTAAAAATCCATGTTCCACGTTAAAAACGGGTAAACGACTTTTAAAAAATTCTTTTAGGATACGATTATAATATTACGTATGAAAAAGTGTAACGATTAACGTTTAGCAACAATTATGTGCACAAAATATAACGACGACTCGACGGAAGTAGTATGAAAAAAAAAAATCTACATCGAGGAAACCCATTGTAAAGAAAAAAAATCACTCTTTAAGAGATAGCCGATATCAACTGCCATCGTCTTTTGTACGTCATGTATATGTAATAGTCCGAAGGTATCCTATTTTGATTAATACCACGGGTGTGATATATCGTAGCACATATCATTATTATTATTATTATTATTATAAACGTAGATTTTAATGGATCGTCTGCCACACTGGGGTATTGCTATTATGTACCATGCTATCACGTATTTCTGTTTGACAGACGTGGGTATTATTTTATAGTAAAACCGTGATCTTAACTTCGGTGTATAATATCGTGACCCTGCACCCTGCAGCAGTTGCATATTATATATGTTTATGTACAACCTAATGAGTTTTGGTCGCTTGCGCTCTCCCGGGACATTATTGAACAACTATCCCGTCGTCTGATTCCGATGACGCGTCTCGAGAACGTCAAATTGATAACACAATAATTACATTATTGTTTGAACCTGCAGCCACTGCGTATTCCGAGTATTCGCTGCTCAACAGTAAGTGCACGTCAAAAGTGTTCCGCTGCCAATAATGCGACGCAATAGCCGTCTCGACTCTTTGGCTCCGGTATGCAGTTGAGCGTTCATTACAATATCTTAGACGTAAAAAGTTCAGGTACAAAATGCATTCGTGGACTACGAAAAAAATACCTGAAACTTACGGATAAACGAATTTCGATTTTTCTAGTACACAGTGAAATCCGTTTGTACAACGGCAATGACGAATAAAACGACTGCAGTGTTTCTTTTTCTATTTGTCCTGTTAACGACATTATAAACAAACTTCGAGAGTTTGGAGAGAATCTTGGGTCATAATTCTGACCGACTCGTCCTGCCATGTCGGGTCTTAGTGGAAATCGAAAAAAAAATTACAACAATAATAACGTTTAGGATACATTTTCTAGCGTACTACGGCAGAAGTATTTATCTATACGTTGATAATAATGTACGTATCCTGCAATGACAGGAAATTATCATATGCCGATTGATGCGAAGCATCGGGGGCGTAAAAATCGTGGTGATTCTCTCGAGTTGGTCGAGCGCATGTCATATATTATATGTTATTAAGTACTACTGCACTAGGCAAATTTATTGCAATCAAACCCGTTTGTTATTAATGTTAGACTGCGGTGTATGAAATTTCTACTTTCACGAAAGCAACGACACTATCATTGACGCCCACGAACCGTTTTCTAACCCTGGGGGACTGCGAGCCGAAAAACATAATATTATTATTGCACGCCAAAGTAAAACATTAACAACCGGGCTAGTAAAATTAGTTTATTCTACGTACTACATACATAATATTTTATTCGATATATACAGAGTGATCATTGCGATTTTACCAAATCTGTACGGAAAATTGCGATTTCATATATATAATTTTCCTATTACCACCAAGCCCGCTGTCGAAATTCCGATCACATGTAATATCATGATGTACTGTAGTAATTACGACACGACTGTACCTATTATACTAACGAAAAGAACACACATGGGTGATTAAAAACTCGCGTTCCTATCTACTCTCGGAACTTTCGAGTGCGAATAATATTCTTGTACGATGATATACGTAATGTCTTTTGGCTGCGATACCTGGCGCACGGTGGACGACAACCTTTTATAATATAATTATCTTCTGCTGCAAAACGGACCACGCTAAAAAGGAAATCGAATCGCGTAATTATTTATTATGCAGCATTGATAATATACAACACTGTTATAATCGAATTAGTGTAATAATATAATACGACTGACGAGGAGACGTGCGCGAGACCTGTAACGAGCTGTATATTGTATACGTGGCGCGTACATAGCCCGAGGAAACGGTACCGAACGAACGCAATAATTATAATAATAATGATACAAACTCGCGGTTTTTTTTTTACCATCATATGATTGATGCAAAGACTCATTGGGTGACGTCGCGGTTGGCAACGCCATGTACGTAAATGTATATAATCGCGACTAATTAGTCATTCGGCAAGTGTATAATCACTATTTTAGCAAACAAATAATAACGTGGCTATAATAAGAACAACAATAATATTTTCTTCGACATCTTATGTTTCTAAACATGTGGTTGAAAATACCAGATTATCCCTGACCCACCCGCCGGTCCGTTATTAACAATAGTAATAGCGCATATATCACCAGAATTACGATTGTTGATATTTTAATTAAAAATTATGTATATAAATCATTTTTTTTTTTTTTTTAATTTAGACTTGCCCATTATTTAAATACGTGCAAGTTAATATTAAAAATAATTAGATACTTACCAAAATATAAATATTTATAATTTACGAATCAAGATATTATTATTATTATTTAGATTCATACACACGTATATATATATATATTAAAAGTTAGAAAATTGTTTATAAACCGCTTATATGGAATTATGCAGTTTAATGAATGAAATACATTTGGAAACCGGGAATTGAACACACTCTCAGAGTGAACTTGCCCAACTTACTTGTTTATCGTGTGTAAATTTACTCTCGCAACCCACGTGCACTTACTCACACACACATGCATTTACTTCTGTATGAATATAACACTACGAGGAATCGGTCCGATTTTTCTATGCACAAACAATCGGTAAAATATGCTAAAATATTAATATCCTGTTGCATTTATTATAGCTAAGTGCGCACGATTGATGGGCTGTTGTGATACAATGGTGCACAAAAAAGTTTTGCGCGCGCCAACATGTATTATAACCACGATGGTTTGGTCTTGTTAACCGTCGGTTTATGCCTTCTTAATTTTCCGCCCCAAAAAAGTTTGTTACGCAACCGCACTACAAAAAAAGGCAACTTCGACAGCCGACCAACAATACTATATTCGTCAATATAGACATGAGACGAAATAGGCGCAAATCGACTATGTGTACAATATATTTTCGCAAACAGATTTTAGTAGGATTCTTAACGCAGGGTTCTTCCGCATCATAATTTCTATTAAAAATCCAGGTTCACACCTCGAGGGAACACTTTTTGTATAACTCTCTCGCGGTCTATCTATGATATCGTCGTTACCCAATGCAAGTAATATAATACATGCGTTTCGCTATTATTGTATTTTTTTGCTTTTTTCAAACTCGATCAGTTTCATGATCTCTCTACGACTACTATAATATCGCATCGTTACTATAGCATCGTATAAGACTGGCTTTACTTGCCGTGGTATAATATTACAGATAAAAGCGATCGATTCGTATATGAACATAATATAATAATAATAATAATAATAATAATAATAATAATAATAATAATAATAATAATAATAATAATAATAATAATAATAATAATAATAATAATACATAGTAGGTATACGTATAACGACGGACGAACATCCGTAGCGGATCCGCAACAGTTGTTTTTACTTATACATGTATGTAATATGCATGATTTGCTAAAAATGCATATTATACTATACTTTATTCGAGCGTTAGCTGATTTCCATTATTGGTCAGGTGTTGCAAAATCGTGATTTTAGATGATTACTCGACAGGTGTGTATCTATTTACTATACGTGCGGACGGAGCGCTGCGTTTGATTTCGTATTTGTTAATTCTAATCAAAACCGTGTGCGTTATCATGGCGGGTGAGATGCCCGCACGGTGTTATTCAACACGCGTTTGCATCATTAAACGCATCACGGCGGCGATTCGCACGTATTAGCAATATTATATTAAATTATGCGCGTCGTAGCCGTCGCATCCGAATCGCGGTCCTCGAAGACCACCGGCGCCCGTCACTCGCATTAATTACGGAACACGTGCGTTGCGATTACGATACCTATGATAATGTTATAGGCTCTTAACGGTTTATCGCGCGTTCGATTTCCGAAAGTTTTCGCACAAATACCGACCCCGGTACAACGTCACCATAACACCGGATGAGGCGTAGTGATAACAATCATACGTATTGTACTGCACATAAGTCATAATTACCTATTGAATACAACATTTTTATCCACAGCGATTATTTAATAAATATGCTGTACTATTCACGATGGTTCCGTAAAAAATACGAGTCGACGTACACGGTGCCCACACCCACATATCGGCCATGAGTTCATGATTCGTCATGTGTATATACGACGTGTGAGCAATGGCCAATTCCGGTTGTACATAAAATAAATGCGCAAATCGTAGTCTATTATAATGTGCGACAGACCTACAGCTGCAATGGTTTCTAACAGGTGGTCCATGGTTCTCTAGGGACCACCGGGTCGTGTTCAAACTTCAAAGTGAATTTATCAAGCATACCGTCTGACTTGAACGAGATTACGATACAAGTGAAAAATAAAAGTTTTATCCGTCTCGTAAAGTTCGAAATCAATGCAATATCCAATTTAGGTAACTCACGTGATTAAACCGTAATGGCTGTATACTGCAGTTAGTGTAATAGTTTTTATCCGTAAAAAGGAAATGTTTAAAAAGTAAAATCGAATAAGTTTTTTTTACATATACCTATTGTATTTTTTGTTTTCTTTTCGAGGAGAATCCGTGTTCGTATTATAAAAAATTAAATACCTTAACTTAGGTATATGGTATAATTATGTTTTATACAAAAAGTTCCCTTCCTGCAGTCCATTTTAAGTCCTAGCCTGGGCCCTCCGTGTCTTTGTACTAATTGGGAACCACTGCAGTAGACAAACAGCAGGTGGTATACGTAGGAAGTCGAGCGGTTTTACAACGCGGATTTATCGTAGTTTTATCATATTTTATTATAATATTATGCCGCAGCAGTCGCGAGGCGTGAAGGTGCGACCGCAGTTACCTATTATTATACTATGATATTGTTTAATAATAATCAACGGTTCCGATATAACCGCGGGACACGCGTGCGTAGTTTTATCCGTCTGAGATTTTTACTTTTTAACCGCACGCAAAACTCAATATACATAATACGCGCGTACACCCAATATGAAAATATTAAATCCATTTTACTCACGCGCACTTCCGCGTTTACTCCGGGTATAATAACAAATAACAAATATATGTTTAAAATAATATTATGCTGATAACACGCGTGTAGTAGAAAAATATACAAGGTCCATGTCGATCAGAAACATATTATTATGATTAAGTCATATTATATTGTTGTGCACATGATGAAGGGTGGTTTTTCTTTTTCCTGGTATACCCACAGCCCCCACCGTTTAGGAATTGCGCGCAATGTGTTATCTATCAATATTAGTGGTGGGCATATCCGGATTTAAAAAATCCGGATTATTCGGATTTATCAAATCCGAATTTAGTGAATCCGGATTTGACAGGTAATCCGGAGTATCCGGATTATTCAATTCAATTTTGCTGTT
>JAIPRK010002203.1:0-25679 GCA_025469195.1 Chaitophorus viminalis | reverse complement strand
ATTATTATTATTATTATTATTATTATTATTATTATTATTATTATTATTATTATTATTATTATTATTATTATTATTATTATTATTATTATTATTATTATTATTATTATTATTATTATATTCCTACACGAGTTGTACCCATATAATAATTTAGTAACAATCATAATGCCTACTAACTTTACTCTTATAACCTAAACTAAAAATCACAAAAAAACAAACTTAGTATATTTTTTTTCATTCTTGGATAATTCTAAATAGGTCAAAATGGTTATACTAGTATATAAAAACATAAAATATACATTAAAATTATTGAAATAATCGAATCAATATCTTTACATAATATTGCATCATAGAAAATGTACTTACATTAATGAAGAATGAAATTCCGATTGGACAGATACTGTACTACTGCAGTACTTTGCAAGAAGCGAAGTATGCGTCAGTTTGAGGTTGTTTGTCTGTGAATACAAATATTATAATAATATGTTATTATGTTAACTAATTTTATGACTATTATGGCCATTGACCGTTCCTTATCTCATTCCCTTTCTCTTGCCATAATGGTAATGTCATCATGTATATTTAATATTGTCGTGATCAAATTAATTTTAATGCGTTTTCAATCTTTTCCACTTCACCTTTAGATGCTCATCATTCCATGTTACGCTGTTAGTTATTACAGCAACACGTTATTGTTTGTTTGTTCCTATCATCGTCTCGCAATCAAAACAACGCCCGGATTCTTTAATTACCTATTGGGTTTAATTAATTATTTTTGTTATTTTTGTGTAATATAAAGTTTGTCCAATATTTTCATTCGTCGTTCATTATTCTTATGCAGTCGTACAGCAACACATTGTTCGGTTTCTGTTCTCGTCGTCGTCCCGCTATCCAGACAACGTCCAAGTAAATGTATGTATTGGTTATGGCTGTTTTGAGTACCTTTTAATAAATAACTCAAACGAATACCAAATCGATCAAGTCTTTTGGAGTAAGTCCTGCTGCGGTATTTACGTCAAACCTACATCAATCGAGTTTGCCATAGGGTCTAAAATTGTGAGCAGAGTCTGTGATGAACTTTGGGCGTAGTACAAAAAGGTTATACTACGAGATTTGCAAGTTTGTAATCAATTATTATTAATTTGAGTCCCCAAAAAAAATAAGTTTATACCTTACATTTCCATAAACCAATATCGTAGAATTGGCTTATAAACTAAATACGGAATATTAACTTAATTTTTATAATATATTTAAATTAATTTTCAAAAACTATCTGCTCATTTCAAACTGCCGGGTCAATCTCAGGTTAAAGTAATTTATTTATGATTTAGTATATACTAAGTAGTACGAAAGCAACGTTTATAGACTTGGGTAAGTCATTGTGGTGTCATTTATTACTTGGGATATAGGTAGGCAAGTTTCTGGTGTTTGGTGACTTGGCGTAAGTTCGTCTGCCAGCAACTTATAGCAGCTATATGAGCCGTTGTGTTATCGACTGCCAATGTTTCATACCTTGAACTAGTATTAAGAATTCAAAAACACCATATTAATTATAAATCTTAACAAATGATTTATAGTACCTAACATTACATTCTTTTTATAAAATTATACCGATCTTTACTTTTGTAAACTTCCGAGTATTTTTAAGAAATTGTTCATCATAAAAACCACTATTATAGTTATTACATTATTAGTGCAGTCCTGCTTGTGCGATCATGATCACATTTCTTATATTTTTTCAATTTGTTGTATACCCGTTTTGATTAATATAATTACATCAATCGAATTGTATTACAATTCGGAGATAAAAATATAAATTCATCATAACACATTATGTTCCTGATTTTACTGCAGATAACCCTTAAAAACACATTGAACAACAGATAATATTATACCCAAGCAAGTATAAAATATTATACTTGACTGAATTTGTAAGAACACTCTAGGGGGTAAATTTAAAATAATTTATTTCGTAGATAATTTAAATATTAAATGAAAAAATCATTCATGATAAAATAATATATTTTTAGGTAAATGTACATTGTATAGGTATTATAAATTATAACCAAATTGGTAGAGAAAATTTGACATTTGAATCTACCGAAGTTTGGACTAATCAATTTAATTCGGTACAGAGACAAAGTATAACAGTTTTTTATTTTTTTACAACGGCTATTAAACTATTGAATCTAGAGATTATTTAATCTATGTTGAACCATACAAATACAAATGAGTTATTTTTTAAATGTTTCTAAGGCAGTATACATCATTATATTGGTAGGTCGGTATATGTTAATTAAATACAGATAAGATTAGATTCTAGAAACTAGAAAAACATAGTCATTGGAATTTACATTTTAATTATATTTTTTCATAACGATTTTATGAAAAAAATAAGAACATTATATCACAGATAAATTTGTAAAAATGTTACAAACGTACAACATAGCAAATTTGCGTTTAGTACTTCAGTAGTTCAAATGCTTTATTGTTAGCTTTAATTTATAAGCATAAATTGACCTATTGTCAAACATCATGGGAACTGGGAAGATCATGTGTTTGTTGGGTGTTTTATTAGTTTATTACGATATTTTAATTGCTGCGTGTTGAATAAGTGAAATATTACAAATTTAAAAAAATTTACCCGCTTGAAAATTAAAATATTCTAAAATATCATCCAAAAAAACACGGATTATACTCTATCAAGAAGTTTAATAATAAGTCAAATGTCAATATACACTAATATTAAAGTTAACAAGGCGGCATATTTTGAACTACTGAACGCAAATTTGCCATGTACGTTTACAAGACTGTAGATTAAGAAAACACATGCGGGTGTGGCATTCTCTTAAAACATATTCACGTAAAATTCATTTTTAGCCTGAGTATGTGTGGTCGAAGTAACTAATAATACCTTTAAACATTTTTTTTTTACATATTTTTCAATCAAATGCGACGGTCAACGGATTACGATTTTCAAAATAATTGTATTTGTAATTGTCACCGAGTAGTCCTTTGTACTTTTCATTAATTTAATATCATTTTGGACACTGAAACATATTACTTCTGAATATTAGAACAACTTGATAAATAAAAATTGGTTTGTGTCAATAAACAATGTTTTTAATTACAAAAATTTAATAACAAACTTGTAATCAAAGAACCAATTATAAAACTATAGTAGGTAAATTTTAAAATTAGACCAATCAAAAAAAAAAAAAATACAACTAAAAAAAGGTCATACATACAATCATTAAAAGAAAAAGTACAAAACTTGTATAAAAATGACAATAATCTCTTTCAACTAAATATAATATACTTTTCGTACGAAGTAGGTATTAATAAACAGTGAATGTGAATATGGTATTATCCTGTAATAGTCCATAATATTTTGATTATATGCAGTTAAGACCAATATTATTACAATGAATCAATATTGATCTACTTGTTCCATACAAATATTATTACTTGTACCAGTCCTTAATAGTCTTGTCGAACCATACATACTGGCCTTTAAATGTTTGTTCGCCCTTAGGTAATAATGCAAGGAAAACTGGAGCTTCAGCCCCCTGTTCGATTGTCAATGGACCCTTGTGACTGGTCATGTCCGTATCCACATATCCCGGATGGACGGCGTTCACAACTATGTCTTTTCTATCGTCTGCGTCGAATGCCCTTTGCTGTATAAAGGTCAACGCGCTCACTGCCACCTTGGATACGGAGTAAGCACGTGACGGCCACCCGAACTGTTCGTGATTGCCTGCTTTAGCAGATTCCACAAACTGTCGGACCAATGCGTCCAATTCTGCGACAGTCAACTGAGGCGATGAGAACTTTTGCTTCAACTGCTCACCTGGGATCTGCGTCAAGTGACCGGCAGAGCTGGACACGTTCACCACACGGGCGCCGGGGACGAGCAACGGGAACAGTTCATCGCACACACGCTTCAACGAGAAGTAATTGACGCGCACCGTCTCTTCCGCTTGCACGCCAAACGCTTCGGTGGCGTCCATCTTGAAAGCAATGGCCGCATTGTTGACCAGAACGTCGATGCCCGCGTAGTTTTGCCGCACGAAACTCTTGAACTCCGCCACGCTACCGTCGTCCGTTATGTCCAACTGGTGGAACTTGGGCTTCAGGCCCAGCTCGTTCAGGCTCCGCACCGCCCTCTGGCCCCGGTCCACGTCACGGGCCGTCAGGTACACGTCACCGTCGAATTTTTCGCACAGTGCTTTGACCACCGCGTAACCGATGCCCTTGTTGCTGCCGGTAACAATTGCTAGTTTGGCCGACATCTTTGATTATTTCGGAACAGCAACGATTCAGAAAATCCGTGACCAGTCAAAAACAATGTTTTAATCAGAGTAGAGAATAGAGGTAATTCGCGAACCGATTAAGAATAATTACTGCGGTGTACACACCGAAACCGAAGCTAGCAACTCGCGGCACACTTCGTCTCAGTTATATATTAATTAATTAAGGACCAAGTTGGATTATCTTGTTATTAATTACAATTCCTTATCTCTGCTTATCATTCGCAAAAAAATGAATAACCTACAAGTTATAAAATCACCAACGTACATTTTCAAAAAATTGAATTTTCAAATTCAAATTTTACCTGGGTTGACCATTTACAGTCTAGAACTTTCAGTCTTTTTCGTTTTCAATATCTTTCCGTAATTAAAATTTAATCTGAATTAATGATCTTGGGATTTTCGCGAAAAACCACACGAATAAAATTATTTTTCAACGTTTGGTACAATTGGGTTATCAGAATCCTTGGATTCTTATCACAGGTGTTCTTATCTTCTTGGTTCAAAAACGTATGTAAGCGCCTGAATTTGAATGAGCCATTGGCGCCAGCATATTTTTGGCGTTATAATTTTTTATTTTTTATGTTATGTTTCCGATTATATATCATAACATAAAAAATACTATATGCTTAAATGGTTAAGGAAACCAACCTGATTAAATAAATTTAGGATTCCTTTAGACTTCTCACAAAAAAAAAAAAAAAAGATCCAGTAAAAGTTATTACTATTAACCAATGCAAATTATGAAAAAATTATGTTATAAAATATAGCAAATATTATTTAAATACAATATAATATATTAAAGAAAACTTGTCATCAAAAATAAAGAACCAACAATAACATAAATATAGTTTCGTACATAATAGATAAATAAGTGAATGTGGACATGACCATGGTATTATGGTATAATCCTGTAATAGTGCATATTTTGGTTAAAATCAGTTAGAACAAATATTACAGTGAACCAATATTGATCTACAGTAGGTATCTACTTATTCCATACGATCTCTATTGCTTGTACCAGTCCTTAATAGTCTTGTCGAGCCATACATACTGGCCTTTAAATGTTTGTTCGCCCTTAGGTAATAATGCAAGGAAAACTGGAGCTTCGGCCCCTTGTTCGATTGTCAATGAACCCTTGTGACAGGTCATGTCCGTATCCACATATCCCGGATGGACGGCGTTCACCACTATGTCTTTTCTATCGTCTGCGTCAAATGATTTTTGCTGTATAAAGGTCAACGCGCTCACTGCCACCTTGGATACGGAGTAAGCACTTGACGGCCACCCGAGCTGTTCATGATTTCCTGCTTTAACAGATTCCACATACTGTCTGACCAATGCGTCCAGTTCCGCGACAGTCAACTGAGGCGATGAGAACGTTTGCTTCAACTGCTCGCTTGGGATCTGCGTCAAGTGGCCAAGTTGGCTGGACACGTTTACTACACGTGCGCCGGGGACGAGCAACGGGAACAATTCATTGCACACACGCTTTAACGAGAAGTAATTGACGCGCACCGTCTCTTCCGCTTGCACGTCTAACGTTTCGGTGGAGTCCGCCGTGAAAGCAATGGCCGCGTTGTTGACCAGCACGTCGATGCCCGCGTAGTTTTGCCGCACGAAACTCTTGAACTCCGCCACGCTACCGTCGTCCGTTATGTCCAACTGGTGGAACTTGGGCTTCAGGCCCAGCTCGTTCAGGCTCTGCACCGCCTTTCGGCCTCTGTCCACGTCCCGGGCCGTCAGGTACACGTGACCGTGGAATTTTTCGCACAGTGCTTTGACCACCGCGTAACCGATGCCCTTGTTGCTGCCGGTCACTATTGCCAGTTTGGTCGACATTCCTGCTGTCGAAACTGCGAACTAGGTTCCAAAAGTTCTCGGGACGGCGGCGACGGTTTAAACGACCTGTGACTAGTCAAAGCCTATAATATTTCAATAGGAACGCGACGGAGGTTATTCGCGGACGGACCAGTTATAGATACCTAATAATTATTATTGCGTGTTGATACCAAAATCGAAATAAGCTACTGGGGACTCGTGCGGTGCCTATTTATCGTCTCATTTGTGCAAGTATTAAGTACTACGGATTTGCTATACGGACGTTAACGCCTCGATGTGCGTCTTGCGATAACTATTTACTATAATAAACAGACGTGAAGTGGAAATAGTTACAAAATGAAACGATAGTTGCGCTCGCGTTGGTCAAAGTTAAAAGTCGTGTTGAATTGTTATTATAACATGTTATAAATACAAAGTAGTAGTAGCACCTAATAGATAAAATTTAATCCATTTTGTGCTTAGTAGTTAGTTGGTAGTAGTTGTTCATATTTCGAATGATTACCCAAAACGTATTTACTTTGACCTGTTACTGTAACAGTGTTACGTAATCCACGTGGTTTTTCATAACAAATTTAGGGATTTTTTTCATGCTAGTTTCGCACTGACCTCGCGTAACGAGTGAACGAGGATGCAAAATTCTCATACCTGTAGTTATTACCTCAATTTTAATTTTCCCCATAGTTTTTTAAAACGATAAATATTTTCTATTTAGTATATCCTGTACTTCTGAAGTTTTATTATTTATTAGTTATTAGTTTATTACGCTAAAAGCCAGACTCTATAGACTTACTTAATTCCAAGTACCTATGTTTTTCGAGATCAATTTTGAGTGAATTTTTAACCTTGATAGTCCTAGGACCTAGTACCTGATACCCAATCTCATCATCTCACTGTTCTTTTACATCTTCATGATCCTGCGCTCATCACTGTAAGAAAATTGAAAGCTGTTGAGTGTTGCGTCGTTGTGTGCCGAAGACAACTTCGGTGGACATAATCTCCTGATAAACACTTAATAAATTAATACAATCTGTAAATTATAAACAACCTTGGTGCAAACTAAATGATTAATTGAGCATTGATGTCAGTTCAGGAAAGATGCTCGATTATTATTGAAGTTCATGAACTTAATCCAGAATATTCAATATTTTGTACGGCTTACATTTTCCAAGTCCTTTAAGCATTCAAACCACATTGTTTTATCATCACATTGAAGTGCAGGCGCCCAATGTGAATGATATAACTCTGATTTTTGTGTATTACTGTGTTAGGGACCCCTAACGTCATAATATCCAACTCAAGTCATATCAAATGGATAATGGCAACTGTTCTCACACTTTCTGATGTGATCCTTTACATTACTGTATGTACTTTTGATTGAAAATCTCTCAATTGTATGTGATATGTAAATGCATAGTTTGTAGTTTGCATATGGTATATAAATTATTTATTGATAATATTATTGATTATAGAAAATGTATTCTAAAGTGTATTTTCTCAGGGAGGTACTAAAACTAAATATTACAATTTTACAAATGTTTGTTAAAAATTAAAACACAATGTCTAATAGTAATTATTACAATTTGCGCCTATTAAACTTTTAAGTACAATATTGTCAGGTTACTTCAATTATGATTTGGATCACATCATTTATAATTTCTATCAAATTCACCATATTAAATTAATATAGGTGTAAGCCACTGCTTTTTTCATGTTTTTACAAAAAAATCAAGAAACAAGAATTGATAATGGCTATTTTTCATAAGAATTATTACCTAAGTAGTTCTACAATTTCAGAACAAAATATAATTTGAACATTTTGAAATAACGGATATTTCTAACGAATTTTAAAATATTGAATTAGTTACTGAACTAAATCTTAACTCGGTCCCGGCTAATTGACCTTAATTTAAATTGGTTGCATAGTAATAACTGGTCCAGAAATCTCAAGTATAAGTACTCAATTAAAATATGAAAACAGAAATCTTCTAAGATATATCTTTAATATCATTATTCTAATAGCGAAAAATTAGTTTGGCATTAGTTAATTTACTCAAAATCAATAGGAAAAATACTTTGTTTCTGTTGTTAATTATTTGATAGAACTCTGAAGTCAAATGTGGCAATTAATGTGTTCTCTGATTGGTATAACATATCTAGTGTACTCATTCTGCACGTAAAAGCTCTGAATCATTTTAAGGCTTATTGTTCCTGGATAGTTGTATGAAAAAGGTGTCAGTTTGCCTGGGGCCCTACTTGCTGAATGCTTGCTTGCATCCACTGAAAAATATTTTTGTTGTTACTGTACTATGAAAAATTTATGAAATAATTGTATACAATCAAAAGCACAAAAGATATAAATTAAAAAATATATTTATTTTATTAAATAAATTTAATCAACAATTGCAACAAAAGATAAAATAATTACTAACACAATAAATATAGATATCACAGAAGTTTTCATAAAAAAAAAAATCTACTAGATGAATAAAAATAATTGTTACATTAATATACATACTACGTATTCTAGTATATTAGTATCAGCTCAAATATAAAAATTTAAGATCATAAAAAAAAAAAAATAAATAAATCAATAGTTATAAAATATGAATAGTTAAACCATAATAATTATATATTATGAAACAATTTTTTGCGATTTCTTTAATTCTTGTTTAAAGTAGTTTATTGTCATTTTTAAACCTTCCTTAAGGCCTACCTAAAAAATTAAAAAGTAATGTTAATAAGCTTTCAAATATATTTTCTAAAAATTGTTTAGTATAACATAAATATATTAATATATGCAATATTTATTTTAAAACTTACAAGCTGACTATAAATATTAATTGAAATGAAGAGATTATTAATATATACATATATTATATTATATTATTCTATCATTAAATTATTTATGTTATTGTTATTTAATATTTACCAATTAAAATAACCCATAGCAAAAAAAGATGAAAATATAATAATTACTTATATGCTATATTACAATTATGTTGAGTATAGAAATATGTAAGTATTTAGGATACGAAAAAAATTAATAAGTATCAGGTATTATATGTTTGATTACAGTAATATAACTTATAAAATCCGTTAAATTAAGCCAAATAATGTATATTCATTGTTGCTTTAAATAAATAAATAAATAAATAAATATTAGGCATTAAAAAAAAATAAAAATAAAAATAAATATTTAACACTCTTATTCTATACCAAAACTATGATCAGCTAATTAAAAATTAAAAAAATTTTTTCTAAGCTTTTTACTTAGAAATAATTATGAAGTAAAATAAAATATTAACATTTATTTCAATCGTAAATACTCAATTAATGATACCTCATATTAATTAGAATACATTTAAAATTTAAAAGTAAAGAGTTATATTATTAATTCATAATTTTAATTGTTTTCTTATCTAGATAAATCTATATTATTATATAAATACCTGAGGTTTCCAATTAAGGTATGTCATCGCTCTTGTAATATCCGGTTTTCTTCTTTGTGGATCATCTTCAACAGCAGAACTTGTGATTACAGAACTATTTCCACCAACCAAACCTTTAATTATATCAGCAAATTCTGCAATAAATGTTAAGGATATTTATTTATTATTTTATTACTGAACTGTAAAGTTATCAAATGATAACAATTGGTAAAAATATTGGCACACTATTGAGGATAAATTCAAAAAAAGAAATACTGTTGAATCAAAAATAAACTTATGATTTATGATTATTGGTAATAGTATATAATGTCTATACAGTGGCTTGTCAAGATTAATTTTTGTGATATCTACTATGTTAATAAAGGTAATTAACATCTATTTTTTTTTATTTTGTAAATGTACTGTTAAATAACTTAATTTCATAAAGTACATTTTTAGTATATATATATTTTTTTAATTAGTAGCAAAAAATTTATCAAGTTTGATTTTATGAAGAAATTCATTTGGTGATGCTCATTTAGCCACTAAAATAACTTACAAATAATGATTTCATAATGATATTTTTATGGGGAAAAAAAAAAAATATTGGAATTATCAAGTTAATAAAATTCAAAAATCTATCAACATTCTAAGAAAAATATACTATTAAAGTTATTCTTTAATTTTACAAAAAAAATATATATATATATACATATTACATATAAAGAGTAATAATTCATTTGGGTTTTTACTTAAGCAATTATAATTATTTTTAAAAGATTTTGGTAGTATTTATTTAGTTATAATTTGTTATAAAGACAAGATAATTATTTGATAACCTTTATTAAAACAGAATTATTAAATCTTAATGTGACACTCAGTACACTACAACTAGAAAGATTTATTTACTAGAAGACACTTATCAATGTAAATACTAAAATACATAATTTTTGTCCCACATTCAATTAATTACTCGGATACATACATTCTAATTTGTATAATCATATTTAGAATTTCTAAATATGATTATACAATACACTAATGTTATGTTGAACTTTGAAATTTATTAATTAAAATTATACTACAATAAATTGTATTAATGGATAATGTCATAATAATCACATAATCATATAATGGATATTTAGTAAATACCAAAAACTTACCGTTAATTGTATGTTCAGTTGGATTACCAAGATTAACTGGTTGTGTATAGTTAGAATCCATTAATGCAATTAACCCATCTACTAAGTCAGATACATATTGAAACGAACGAGTTTGATTACCCCTACCATATACCTGTGCCAAGCAATGTTTTAAATTTAATTTGAAATTTAAAACAATGGTATATAAATTTTTACTGTGATTGGTTCATTTCGGAGAGCTTGTACTATAAAGTTGGACACCACACGACCATCATTCATATGCATTCGGGGTCCATGAGTATTAAATATTCTAGCAACACGTACGGATACTTTCTCATGTTTAGCATAGGCATAACTCAAAGTTTCTGAAACTCTTTTGCCTTCATCATAACATGCCCGTGGACCTAAGTCACATAAAATTATAATTATTAAAAACAATAAATGTTATAACAATTTTTACCAATTGGATTCACATGTCCCCAATATGTTTCTGGTTGTGGATGTACTTCAGGATCACCATAAACTTCAGAAGTGCTGGCAATCAAGACTTTAGCACCCACTCGCTTTGCTAATCCTAAAAATGAATACTATATAATATAAATGATAAAATTAATTATTATATGAGTTAAGACAAAATAAATTTAAATACATAATTGTTATCTAATTATTATATTCATTGCAATACATGGTTATATAATTATTATAAATAGTGTATTTTTTCTTACAATAAAAAATATGTCTTCCTATAGGTTTATAAAGAAAACTTTTTAGAAGTTAAAGATAAAAATATCTATGTTCAAAATCAATTTGTTATTACTACAGAAATAATAATTGATATTATTCAATCAATAATAATATATCAGTTTCATATGTAAGACTGAATATGTGATTTTTTTTTAACTATTATCTTAATTAACTTTTCTGTTGTAAAGTACTAGTATTGGTGTACAAAGAGATAACTATTTGAATGGTTTTATGAGTATGTAACAACCAATACTCTAATAGCCAAAAAAAATATATTGCTGATTTAATATTATAATAAATTGATTAGTTATTAAAAAAAGAGAATGTTTTACTAAAACTAATCACGGAAAAACATGATATACAAATACTAGTATATAGTTTAAAAACAGGAAGATAATTTTCAGAAGGTTAAATTAAGTTGAGACATAGGAAAGGAGATAGTATACCATATTCAAACTTTCATATTATGAACCATGGACTACCAGAGAAGTGACTATATCTGAGCCAGCGAGCAACTGAATGACTACGCTAATAAACCATGTCCCAAAGGCCATATTTATTAAAAAGGATTGTTTTACTTTTATACATTTTGAATCATTTTGGAGTAAAAAATATTATTTTACAAACCCAACATATTGATTGTTCCAATAGTATTAGTCTTAATAGTTTTGACTGGATTAAACATGTAATGTGGGGGTGATGCAGGCGAAGCTAAATGATAAATCTCATCAACTTCTACAAATAGAGGATTAACTATATCTTGATGTATTAGTTCAAAGTTGGCATGACCAATCCACTGTTCCACATTTGCTTTGACTCCAGTGAAAAAATTATCAACTACAGTAATGTCATGCCCAGCTTTCATTAATTTGTCAACCAAATGAGACCCAACAAAACCAGCACCACCTGTAACCTAAGGTTAACAAAAAAAAAAAAAAAATAAGTAAGTATAATGTTTAAATAAAAACTATGAACATTTTTTATATTAAATTGATTTTGAATATTAAAACTAAACTTCATTATCATAAAAACATTTTAATTAACTTTATGTTTCAACTTTAAAATATAAATTTACTTTTGAATTAACTTTTATTGGTGTTATAGTTTATTCGATTATTTTGTTTGATAATCTAAAATTAGGTATCTTCATAATATCATGGTGATACTGACTGTAATGTACAATATACTATTTTTTAAGAATTAGGTAAATTAATATTCTATATATATATATGTTTATAAATAAATGTATAAATTACACAATGCATATTATATTTTAATTTTACAATGAAAGAACATGAAGTTTTTAATAATTTTGTAAACAAGTTGATTTTTTAAACGTATTCATCTTCTTTATAATATATACTCATATAACATTAATTTGAATTCTGATTCTAAGAAAATGTATGTGTATTTAAAGACTTAAAGATTAAAATATTATCTTGTTTGATACATTCATGCTATACTTATATTTATATACCTATACTTTGGATGCTTTTAATAATTTAGGATTTGCATTACATACACACATGTTATACGTTTATTATTTGAAATATATTATAACATTATCATTGGGGACAATCAACGAAGAAAAAATTGTTTATTTTATCCAATAATATGTTGTTTAATAAATAATATAAGAAAAATTCTATCGTACCAAAATACGTTTCTTTGTACGATAGTTTAAATATTTGACATTTGGATAAGGCTTTCTGATACGTTCATCAAACCCTTGCATCTTATTTTCAAGTTGTTCTATTTTCTCATTTGCTGAAGCAAGTTCTATCTTTAGTTTGTTAACAAGATCTATGTTGAGTTCAGAGTCAGTAACTTTAGCATTTTGAAATTCTTTTTTCGGAAATTCATGTTTAAATACATCATTATTTGATATTACAAAACCATAGATGATTCCTGAAAAATAAAAGTTCAGTTCACAGATATGGCAGAGACCAGAGGTCTAGATATACATGTGTTACAATAAATACTAAAAATAATATTAATAACATGAAACAATGAAGTACTTATTTTAATAAAATAATTTTTTTACTTACTTATTTTTATAATCGCTTAAGTCATATTACCTAGTTTATAAAGCTTCTTACCAACCGGAAGCATATTGAAAAGTCGGGTTATTTAAACTACCATAATAATGGAAATATTTTCAGCTCTCATTGTCTCTAGAAAAAGAATTCAACGTAAGATCTTTCAACTCACCCAACGAGAGCAGTCCACTGCCTAATAGCAATGCCAAGAAAACATTTATCCGGATCAACATTTGACGTTTGTGCTGGGCCGAGTCCGACGGGAACATGACAATATATAGAATATAACGACGAACATCGCAGACATTTGACTAGTCTAAATTACTAAATGGTAATCGCGCGAAAAATCGACGTCACGGGGGATAACAAGTTCAAGAGCTTAATCATTATGTATTATCAATACTATATTATATTAGGAGTGCCTATGATAAGTCATAAGTGCCGCGCCGGTCAACATCAATTATTATTTTCTGATTTCTATTTTGAAGTCCTAGAAATTTATTAAGGATGATGGAGTTACAATACTGTTGTTTGCCTACATGGTTACACTACGGATAATTCGTTTCCATATCGTCATATCGCTATTCGTAAACTCCAGAATAATTATAAGCTCGTCAATTTGACCATTAGGCGTTTAACATTGATCAACTATGATGAATGATTTTACTTCTCTACCATTCTACAATCTACAGTCTACACACATTAGTACATTACTTAATACTTTTAATATTGTTATTTGTTAATAGTTATTACAAATTTACAACATTATTGGCTGTTGCCCAATTGCTGTCGTTTAATCGTTTTTTACATTATAAGTATATCAAGTACACAATTCATTATCACGCGGACGACTACCGAATTCTGCGTACTTATTAAAAAAAAACTGTTCTTTAGCGACTCTAGCGGAGTAAATATATAGTCTTTTCACCATATTGTATTCATCATTATATATTGTATGGAAAATTCAAAATATACGTTATTATTATAATGTATTTCCATATTTCCCATACATCAATAATAATTAATGTAATATAATGTAATATCCTAGGTGTATTGATACACCTTGGTAATATCCCTATGTCTAATAGATATAGATTATTTTAAGGTATTAAAAATGATGGTGAAAACATTGAAAACGAAAATTGGAGATAGGGCATAGTTTCGAAGTTATACCCAGTAAACAAATACATATTGTGTATTTAACGTTTATTTTACGTATACGGTATACCACAATAAATTACATACAATCCACGTTGATATTTTGTTGATTATTAATCTAATTTAAGTGTACATTTGGGTCAAAAGGTTTATCGAATATACATCGTGTTTTAAACGAAATAACTAATAAACTACGTTTATTCAGTGTATAAAATACGTATAATTTCGTGTGAATATTTAACTATACTTCGTTTAATTCTGCCAATTCTGGTGTATCTATACATGGTAGAACTGAATATTATTCACATACAACTAAACTAGTATAGTAGGTATACGAATATTGTTAGTATATAAATACTATAGGATACGAATATATTTCATATATAATAATTGATATAAGATATGAATATATTTCAAATATTACAAGAAAAGACCGAAAAGGGCACCCAGAATTATTTTTGTTTTTAAATAAGCAAAGTATTTATTTTTAATTAAAGCTTATTACTAATTGTGATCATATTCACGGGGAGGGAGGAAAGAGATATTCATGTAGTGAACGTAAAAATAACGCATTGACACTTATCATTTATGTCTAACACAAAGATTAAGTTCAGCGATGACATGATAGAAAATAAAATTAACTGAACTCAGTTAAAAAAAAGAACCGGATGGGCCTTGCTCTGCTGTACAGTTGGGAGTGGAGTGCACCTCGTTTATAGGATAGGTCATTATTACAAATTACAATGGATTTGTTAAATTTGAATGCAATGATAGGTATCATTGTATACGAATAACGATTCTAAACGGAGTTAATATGTTGGTCTAAAATGTGTATATAATAATATAGTATTTTATATTTAAATTGAATTATAATGTAATTTCGTAAAAATTTAAATTTCAAACAGTCATAACATTTTTTTTTTTAAGTCCGGTAGAAATTTTTTTTATATATTTTTGAAGATTAGCTTATGGTCAGTCTAGTGTTAAAATTTTGAACTTTAAGTATAAACAGATAATTTTTTATGAATTTTCAACTACAAAATAACTTGCAAATTATCGCGATTTTAACATATTTTATACAAATTTGAAATGTATGGGCTTATAAAAAAAAATTGAGTTAAACGATCTCCGATATTTTTTAGTGTCGATAAGGATAACTTATAATAAACATTGTATTAAATTTTCAAGAGTTTTCGGACAGTCAAAAAAATTTTATAGATACTTCAAAAAAAAAAAACTTACAAAAATCGAATATTTAGACTGTCTACAAATTAGTCAAAATAAGTCAAAATACTTTGAAAACTTAACCACCTATAAATAATGTCAATATAAATACATTCGGTAAAAATTTTAAGTGTTTGCCTTATTTGGTTTTTGAGTTAGAGCAAATTTCAAATACCCATATCATTTGTCAGTCTATAGAATATTATACATTATATTATATTTTACATGTAATTTTATGTCAATATTCGCTGTTCAAACGCTTATAAAAAAATTGTGTCCATGGATTTTAATAATTTTTGAATGACAATAAAAAATACTTCTGTGGAATCTTCTATTAAATTTTCAAGTATTTTGTACTAGACAATTTTTTTTTATCACCGATTATAAAAAGAGAGTGTAAAAAATTCGAATATTTTAAATGCCTATAAGTGTCTTGAAAATCAATATAATATTTTGAAAAAAATATGGCATAGAGGAAATGCCAATTTTAACAGCTGGTAAATGTTTTAAGTTTCTGTGACTTATACTTTTTGAATTATAACAAATATTTAAAATCGTTTGAGGATAAATCGCTATTTTATGCAATTTCGTAAAAATTTAAATTTCAAACGGTCATAACATTTTTTCCTTTAAGTCCGGTAGACATTTTTTTAAAGATTTTTGAAGAGTAGCTTATGGACAACCTAGTGTTAAAATATTTTGAACCTTAAGAATGAACAGAATAAATTTTATGAATTTTTATGTACAAAATAACTTGCCAATAATCGTGATTTTAACACATTTTGTACAAATTTGAGCTTTATGGGCTTATAAAAAAAATTTGAGTGAAATAATCTCCGACATTTCTTAGTCACGATGAGTTTAACTTATTATATACCTTATATTAAATCGTCAAGAGTTTTCGGTCAGCCAATTAAATTTTATAGATGTTTAAAAAAAAAAATTTTACAAAAATAAAAAATTTAAATTATCTATAAATAAATCAAAATATGTCAAAATACTTTGAAAACTTAACTATGTATAGAAAACGCCAATATAAAGATTTGTTGAAAATTTCAAATTGTTGTGGTTTTTCGTTTTTGAGTTAGAGCATTTAAAAAAAATGTGTTTTGTAAAAACGTAATTTTACCTAAAATTTCCCGTTTTTTTTTTTTGTAATTTTTTTTATCGTTTTTTTCAATTTTTTTAAAAAGTATTGAAGAAGTTGGATTTTTGACTTGCCTAAGTACCATCTACATTCAATTTCCTTTCAGAACAGTTGTTGTTTAAGAAAATCGAAGCATTTTTACTACCAAAAAAAATATCCTCAGCCACCACAAAAAAAAAAAAAACACATCATTGTAAAACCAATAGATTCCATCACTCCGTTTAGAATCTAAAAGTTAATGATATGATAATTAATTAACTATAAAAATCTATCCCTCGTCGAGTAAATTTTTAAAAAAAAATGATTTATATTTTATGGTATTGATAAAAAGAACACAAAAGAAAAATTTTAATATAGGTACTTAGAAAATTAATGATAAATATAAATATATTGTAATTCTATTTGCTAATTATTGATGTATATATTTTATACATTTTTTTATTTCAAAACCCCATCATGAAATTCTGCGCACGGGTCTGTGCATAATGTGTTAGCTATTTCTATATACGTTGATTACTATGAATGTGTAAATGTGTTAAAATTATTAATTGCTCAATTTTATTATTATATTTTGTTTTCATTTATAATACATTTTATGATATAATTTTTATATTATATATTGCATCTGCCATATTTATTGTTTAGTTTAAACATATTAATTATTATTATCTTAATATTTTAATCATATAAATATATACTATTTATTTATTTGTGATACTTATATATAATTTTAGTTACCTATATTTTTCCTGTATATTGGATACATTTTATAAAAATATAAATTACAATTCTTTATACATGATTATTACAATATTACAATATTTTAAAAATGTTTAAGGCTGGAATTTAAGATTTTAAAAATATATAGACAAAATGTATGAAATTAAATTAAAAATTTAAATAATGAATTTTGGATCATTGATTGTTAGAAGACCTTACATTATTATTTTACATTTTATTTAACACATTCTAAATTTTAATTTGTTGGTCACTTGATAGTTGAATTATAGATGGGCGGGCAGGTATGATTTTATTAAATTACATGGGGTTTTGGAAATCTTATGGGCGTCACTGCTATTAGAACTCTAAAACATGATAGACATAAAAAAAATAAAAATAAGTACATTATTGTAAAATCAGTACATTCATTACTCCGTTCAGAATCTAAAATATACTTCATTCTTCGACTTTTTACCCAAAACGTATAATCTACTCGTTTACTCTGTTACCTATTTGACGTGGTTGTTGTTTCAGTATACAGTTGAAGCATGGAAAATACGTAATATTCAAAATTGTATAACTCAGAAACTTATGTTTTACCATCGTTTGTAGAACGTTAAAATATAGCGATTTAAAAAAAGATTGCGAACATTTTTGTCGTAGTCAGATAAAGACAGTAAAGTAGAAAAGTTTCTTTTTTTAACGTCTACTTTATACTTACCTACCAATCACCATGATAACGTCACAAAACCACAGAATATTATAAAACTTTGTCATTCACTATCATTTTATCAATAATGATATGAACACATAGATAATAATATAATATATAAAATAATAATAAATTAGTAAGTATGTATTAATATTATATTTTATAGTTCATCCAATAAATTACAATTACATTCATTTGTGAACTGTGAATACCAATATATTAAATTGTGATCCGTAGATAAAGTAAACCCTCCTAAGTCCTAGTGCTCTGTAGAATAAGTAATTGCGTTCATTCAGTATTTCATTTCGAGTTTGGTTTTGATAAAAACAATTTTTAAACAAAATGTTGTTTCAGAAGCGTGTGTTGCCCATTGGTTAACCGTCGAACTATGGTTATTATGTCTGGTCAGTCTCTCAAGAAACCAATTTTGTTTACGTCAGTTTGTGCTCCTGCTGTTGATACTGTTCATGTTGCTCTGTGCCGTAGTTGAATCGCGGCACATATGTTCCTGTTCAACTGCTATCCCTTGATGTCATGTATGACTGATGTCACTAAGTCGGCCTGCCAGTCGTCTAATAAAAGTAAGTTGAAAGTAATAGATTTCCCTTATATTTATCTTTACCACTCTTTTTTGTTCACTTATTTTTTCTTATTTTGCAATGGAATAATGATTGACAAATAATAATATACTATAAAATCTAAAAAAATAGAGTTGTTCATGTGGAGAGAACAATATCTAATTTTAAATTTTAATCAGCCATTAATTCCTTAGATTCTGATGCATTGATAGATATAATGTTTTTATTATTTTACTAAACTCGATTATGACCAAAATATCTTGTAATGAAGTATTACTATTCAGCTTGACAGTTACAATATATGTATATAATAAAATTAAATATAACATAGTAAAGAAATATAAATAATGTTGATATAATACATATTATGTATAGTTAAAATAGTAATAATATTGCACGAAATTGAAGTACATGTATACCATCTTTAATTCTCTAAGTCAATTCAATGGCACTAACTATTGTATAATGGTAGAGAAGAAATCATTTATGAATAGTATAAAATTAAAAATGTGATATAATTTTTGGTGTATTGAGAGTTTTAAAAAAGCTGTAAAAAGAAAAAGGAGGAAATTAATAAGTAAAGATAGCTTGGATAGAAATTTGGATAATGATGAAAGATGATTAATTGAATCAATAGAATTTACACTATTTTACTATTATGAATATTGATATCATTACGTTTAGAACAAATGGTGGCATAAAAAGGTCTAGATTGAGTAGAAAATAATTAAAAAAACAAGTATTCTTACAAAATTAATTGTTTATTTTACACTATTTGGCATTTTTAAGATATCAATTTAAAGTGACAATAAGATATAATATATAGATGTATAGTGGTAATAATAATAATAATAACTAATAATGATAACATAAAGTTATTCTATAGCCTTTAACATAAGCCATAATATCTTAAAGTTTTAATTAACTTAAATTTGTTTTTAAATTGTCTTTAAATTAAAAATATTTCAAAAAACTGGTGCAATCAAAAAATACTTGTTAAAATTAATAAATTATTAAAAACTATTAATATTCATTCTTTCACATTGTGATATAATTCATAATTGTAATGGTTTTTATATTTATATGTTTTAATTTTAGATAATGGTGTCAAATCTGTATATTTCACTAAAGTAAATTCTCAAAATGAAACTAAGCAAAATGGTCACCTTAAACCATGGAAAAAAAATCTTTATTCTAATGAAGGATATCCTGACAATTATACCGATAAATCTTTCTTAGAAGAATTGAAGAAAAATCTTCATGTACGGAAATTTACTCTTTTAGAAGCAATTCTTGGAGCTGGTTTGATTACACAAAGAATATGTATTGTGGTAATATTTGCTTTATCATTTTACGCTCTAAATTGCGATATTATTTCTCCACTAGTATTGTTAGTTTCTTCTACCAGCTTTAGTTTTATATTTTATTTATTACTTTATGAAAACTCAAAGACATTTCCATTTTGGTTGATGAAGTCAACATGTGCATTTGTCATGTCTGGTTATATTTTATCACCAGTATTAAAAACATTAACTGAAACTATTAGTACGGACACCATCTATGCCACTACTACGGTTATGATGTTTATACATTTAGTATTCTTCGACTATGGTGTGTCAGCAGTTATAGTGTCAACATCACTATCATTGAACGCATCCTTATTTGGTTCAATTTGTTTGTGCTCAAGGCTACAAACAGCATTCCATGTATTTGTGTTTATCACAATAGCAGTACAGTGTTTTGCTGTATCACCAATACTTTTATCTTCTATTAAATCTTCTTTTACTGTATTATTGTCTTTTGTAACCATTACCTTTTTACTATGTATAAGAGTTTCATTTTTAATAAGTGGACTATTTTTATGTACTGTTGTGTTCATTAATTTGGTGTGTCCCTACTATTTTGTTAAATGGCATTCGTTCAAAGATAATATTTACGGACCATGGGATGAAGCTATTGTGCAAGATATTAAAATAAAAGACTTTCATGTCGACTGAACAGTTATAAGGGTACCCTGCTAAAGAATGTATTTCATTAATAACCAGTCATTTTTATTTTGGTTTCTTCCAAAGTTACTATTACTACCCGATAACATAATAAGTTTAAATAATTTGTTGTCAATAATAAAATTTAATTGTAACATACCAATATAACAACATGGTAATGATTTCTTATTATATTTAAACAAGATTAAAACTATAAGCATAGTTACTAATTTTTGTTTGTTATTTAATTTTATATAATTAGTTAAATGGGTTTAACTTTTTAATCTTAATTATTATGTTTATAAGATATCTTTTTTTTTACACAATATATAACTAAATTTTAATATTTTTTTCATTATTGAAGTATTCTGTTAAAAATAATATCCATAATATTATAATGTTGGTGTAATTAAATATTTTTATACACCTGTAATATATTGTACTTTAATTATATTTGTTTTAAATTAAATTTAGGGTTATGCCAACTCCTAACTTATCAGTTATCACTATATTAATATTATACTACTAAATATTATTTTTATAATTGTTTATTTAGCTTGGAAAGAAAGAACCTAGTTTTGTTTGTTTAATATTCTGAGTGAATCAATCAAGGAAATTTTTAATCTATAATATATAGTTAACTTTTATATATTGCAATAAGATATAAATATATATTTTAAAATATTAAAAAAGGGGGTTTTAAAATAGGCACGTTATCGATAGTGATATCGGCTACATGCAACGCATGGATAATCATTTTGTAGGTACATACATTTTATTTATACATTGTAATACTGTCAAAAATGTCTTACCAACATAGACGGACATTTTGTTGAATTTTCAGGGGGGCTATAATAATCTAATGTAAAATGAACCGTGGAGGCTCTTCCCATTCACAATAAAAACGATGAATAATATTTTAAATAAAGTTTTAATTTAGAGGGGCCATTCAAATATTTAGTGGAGATGAGCTCCCTATATATTTTTACGATCTGAAACTAAAATACCAACCGAAACTGATGCAAAAAATAATATTACTCACCGGGACACCGGTCTGTAGTAATTGTTAATTTTGAGCACTTTTTTCAACATAACATTTCTTCAGAAGGTTGTAAAGAGTAGAATACTTTTTACTATATTATTATAATAGATGTTTAACAAATTTTTTTGACAATCATTTTACTTTTTTTACTCAATATTTAATTGATATTTTATAGTATGATGAAGTACAATAAATGATTTGATAAGTATATTTACCTAAGAAAACAAGTAAAATGTATATTTCTATACTCTTTATTACTATAATAAATTTACCATCATCTGCTGAACAAAAGAGCATCTTATTCAATTAGATAAAAAAAAAACCGTAATAACCCCCAAAAAAAAAGTAATGTGAAAAAGTTATTATGTACTAATACCTGTATTCAGGGTTATCACATCAGGGATCAGAAAGGTTCGAGAGCCAAACAGGGTAACTGCGTAATCTTGGAAGCTATGGATAATGTATGTAAAACCTCTTACCTTAATCGGCATTATTCTCAAAGTAAGTGATAAGTCTCTTAATTGTAACCGTTACAAGGATGAGATGTATAAAAGAACTTTACTCTTACACAGAATAATACTTGAATATAACAATCAAAATGGTTGCTTGTCATAAAGAAATGTTGGTATTCTGCAAAGTTCATGTTCACACACTGACCACTTGCTACCAAGATGTTAGCGAGTTGGCTGTGCGAGGGACTTTAAGAGACTAACTAGAGTCATCTAAATGTGTGTCCTATATAGGAAAGATATGTGGTGGTATCGTGCCTTGGACCGAAGTGGTGGTCTTCAAGGGTTGACTGCCTTGAAAGGGATAATGGTGTACTGTTATACAGGGTTCTTATTGTTGGGATTGTATTTTCTGTGCGCGTGCCGAAAGAGCCGTTATTTATTACTTTAAGAAATATAACAGTGTTGAATGATGCACATAATTATAAAACCAAGCGTCTTAAGAGGTGATTTTTACATTGACTAATGACTAGAAAATGTCTAGGGATCGCGTGAAGCCGTGAAAACAGCGTTTCATGTAGGAAAACGTTTTAAATGGGAATGTCGTGTGTGCCGGTTTTACTGTACTATGATATTATATAATACATGTAAATAAAAGACACTTTCGTTAATTACTCAGTGGTATATATTATATACCGGGTGTACCTACCTCGAGGATTTACTAATCGTACTATATCATCTATGATGATAATGACAATCACTTTTAACAGCGTTTTAGGGATGTATAGTATTTTTCTTGAATAATAATTATTTTAAAAGTAAAATCCTACAATGCGGCGTCGTTTATAGGCAATTCAGGTACATACATGTCGTAAGATTTTTTTTACGGTATTTAGCAAAACGATCGATTGTTTTTTATGTCGAATTTTATGTGTTACGCTTAGGACGTTCTAATATACATCTTAAATATACATGTTAAATTAATTTTTTTAATTTATAAAAATCATCAAAACCGTTCAAATCAAAATTTTAAATTTTATTTATCTTTATCTATTGTAAATAATTTTTTTCTTTTTGAACTTGTAAATAAAATATAATTGTATACAATTTAAATCTTACTGTGGTATTTTATAAATTGTTTCTGATTATTAGTACTTTTCAGGTTTAATTGTGCAAGTGCAGGAATGTAGTGTTTTTTTTCCATTGCCCGCATATTATTTAAAAACTATAATCAAGATATAAGTATGAAAAAAACGAATAAAATACAGAAATAATATATATTTTAATTTTTAGTTGTGGTAGATAAATGGGAAAAACAAAGTAATATGCCATGCATATTTGTACACTAATGTTATATGATATCGTATGTAGTTAAAAAGCTAAATCATTTATATTTCTGATTGCTAATCAAGAATATACGAGTAATATATTCTTTATTTGGTTTTTACTTCAAAAAAATCTTCACAACGGCTTATAACCATAGTTGAAAAATTATAACTATAGTTTATACAGTATAAAAATAATTCACGGCAACACTAATAATTTAACTGAAACAGATGATAATAATACTGATAATATAATGTGGCCCTTTTAGTCTAATAAAGTAATAAATGCAATTAAATATAAATAGTATGATAGTATATTGTATATAATATAATAATAAAATACAACCTTTCACAGATTGGGTGGAGCTCATATTGGTCAGCTGCAACTACCTAAAAATTGCTCACACACAAATAATTATTTCTTGTATAAATTTAAAAATATAATCGGCGAATAATTGCAATAATAAAAAATTCTCAGATGATTTAATTTGCACAAAAAAAAAAAAATATATAATAAATGATAAATGGTAAGATTAATAATTCTAAAAAAAAAACAATTAAATCAACCAATAAATTGGACTATGGGCAATGACGGCTTGCAACTTAAAATAATTATCATTATGAAATGAATAGCATATGACGGCTGGCAAAGAAAACAACATACATACTAATTTGCCTATGACGGCTAGCAACAAAAATAATACAACGACTGAAACAGTATAATAATTTGCTTATGACAACTTGCACCTTGCACCATCAAAAAGAATAACGAATAATATACGTGGCAAAGATATGAACAACACAACAACAATAATAATAATATACGCAGTGCTGTATTTAAGATTTTGGCGCTCGAGGGCAACAACATTTTAGCGCCCCCCGACTTTGCTCATTATTAACTGTACAACTACTTAGAAAGTCATCTGATAGTCTATCTTATAGACTTAATAAAACTATATGATAGACCAGTGTTTCTTAAACTGTGTTCCGTGGAACCCTGGGGTTCCGCGGTGATCACTTCAGGGTTCCACGAAACTTAAAAGCTTTTTTTCAAAATTTTCTAGAAGATCACTTTAGAAAATCTAACTTAAGATTAGTAGTGGCTAAGTGAGGGGTAGGGAGAGAGAAAAAAAATGTTTGTATATTAAATTAAATAATTATGTATATAGTACAAAGAGTCTATACCTACTTCTATAATATATTCCGTATTTATCGGTACACATATACAATATGTGTTACACACATATTGTATGAAATTATTATTTTCGTTATTTTTATTTTAACATAAATAAAAAAAAAGTAGGTGTTCCACGATAGAAGTAAACATCAAAAAGGGGTTCCATAGATAAAAAAGTTTAAGAAACACTGTGATAGACTATCATATATGGAAGATTAATTGATTATTAATATTATGTATTCTTCCATTTTTATTGGTTTTCTTCCTGAAATTCTAATTTTAATTCCACGCAATTATTATCACCTATATAGATTGTTTTTCAATTCTATGCGTCATATAAAATCATGTGAAAGTATAAAATATTATTTTTATAATACATAGTTAAACTATGATAGTTTTGTATTAATAACGAATATAAAAATATATAAATAAATGGGAAAATATAACTATAAACACAATAATTTAAATTACTATAAGTAACCAATTAATTAATATTATTTATATAAAATATCTATATCACATGGGATATGATTCCCTAGGGGCCAGGAACTTTTGATTTTTAAATAAAAACAATTCATATAACATGAATAATGAACTATATTGAAAATTTAAAGTAACTATTGGGTTTAAAAGATGCTGATAAACCATATAAATATA
>JAIPRK010002202.1:0-24911 GCA_025469195.1 Chaitophorus viminalis | reverse complement strand
TTAATATTTTAAAATGTTATTATGCATGTATGTAATTATTAAGTAACACCGACAATGAATGATTTTCGTTTTAGTAGGTTGTACAAACTATAGTAAAGTGTTTCGAGCTTATTACTTAACAAGATTTTTATGGGTTTTTTGCTGCTACGTTAATGTTTTATATATATATATATATATATACGAGGGTTGACAATCCGAAAAATATTGTTATATTTTCCACATTTTTTTAGTTGTGGCGCAATATCACGTATTCAGAAGGCATAAAATATCGTAAATTTAATTAGTGAATAATTGATAAATTTAGTAAAATACTTTTAAGTTTCTTATTTGAAGGAAAATAATTTTTATTATTTTTATGATTAATAAAATAACTGTATAATAATTATATAAAGCGTGATTTAATATGACGATCAGAAAGGTTATTGATCTAAATCAAGAACTTTTTCAATATGACCAACTAGCTAGAACATCTATGCAACAGTATGTTTTTATTTGCAACTTGTACCTATTATTATTATTTTCATGTTTTTGCATTTGTTGTGAAATATGATTATTGCATATTTTTGCATAGTATCGTATTAACATATTTATAGTATTTAATCCCGTAAAAATTAAGCTAATCAGTATCATACATGGTTATTCTGTCAAAAATAGATTCAGGCTAAATGAAACCTCGTTTTACTTTAATATTAGTGCATTTTTCATACTTATGATTTGATGTATCATGTATTCCTAATTTAAATACACCAAAAATGCCACAACCGTGTTTTACCACCTTGGATTTTCATTGTTACAACATTATTACCTTAAGTCGTTGTAGAATAATACAATACAGATAATTACAATATTTGGAATAAAGCTGCATAATTATAATACTAATCATGTTCTTATTCTACATAAATAGTCTTCATTCATGAGTTTGTCAAATTATTGATATTTTACTTTTTTCGAATGTGATTTATTATTTAATGCATCTATTGTCAACTAAAACTGAAAAAATCCCAAAAGTTTTATGAAAATACAATCTCATCATATTATGATCGGGTATTTGTTCGATATTTTAATAAATGAATACGTATTATTTTGTATTCAAACTTGATTGAGTATTTTTAATTATGTTAATACTTTACATGTAATACACATTAATATTCTGTTAAGGTAATGTTAAATGGTTATCTACTGTTATTCATTTAAATTCTTGTAGTTTTATGATCAATAATTTATTTTTATTTTTTAATCTTTACTTAACACTAAGTACTATGTTTATAATTATTTTCTAAATTTCGTGGTAATTTGATCACGTAATTAGCGTATCGAAACCAAATATTAAGTGGCATTTTTACTCAGAATTTATTGTCTGAATTATGTTTCGTCATAATATTATACTATTTATATATGTAAGACGGTATCCACTTGAAAGTCGATAACCTACACGTGTTTTAACGGAACGTAAGGGACTAAAATATCATATATTCGTATCAATATATTATATATTATATATATTATTATATATGTAGGCACATTTTTTTTCTTGATGTGTGACTGAGCCCTTCCAAAAATACAACTACTACCAATGTTCACATGAAAAGATCAGAGAAATATTTATTGTTGCTTTTATCGTAATTCTTAGAATTCGTATTTTCATTGATAGCTACACATATTGCCTACACAGTTGATATACTACTTAAATATTGACACATGTCAAGTGTATAATTCTGTTTCTCAGATATATATTATGATTTACGTCTGTTATAAGTAACCTAAATAAAATTATTGATATTTAAATGTAGACTTTCGTGTTTCAAATACATTATTAAATTAAAATTAAAAATGATCTTCATAAAAACAATTGAATATTATAAATTATAATATTTTAAGCCGCGATTTAATCAGTTATTTCCTATTGTTTTGCTCATGAATAGTTCAATACTTGAATTTTTTATACGAATTATAGCTTAAACCCAATAATCAATATTGATAATATTAGTACATAAAAATATATAAAATGTACATACAAACTGAAGTAGAAAATCTAATCATAATTTACAGAAGAACCTATTCATAGAATACAATAGAATGTTAACGTAATATACCTATTATTAAAACTTAAAAGTACGAAAATTTGCAATAACGTTTTAATATCGCTTTTTGTTTATGATTTTTATCGTTTTCTGTTTTGCTTCGGTTTAGGTATATTTAATTTTTTTGTAATTATCGTTTGGTTTTGTTTGACCACAATATTCGTTTATTGCAACTACCATTTTCATTATTGGTATAATACAATTATCTAGCTTACTGTTTTCGTTATTATTTTCAATCATTTTTTGACATGTATAATGTTAATGTAAAACGTTTTCGAGTCTGTTTCATTGTGAAGAACTTCAAAGTCATTAACTGAAATTGCACCAATGATTATGACGTGATAGTATTATAGTATTATATATGCCTTTTGGCTACCGATGATCCGAATTCTTGAAACATATGTATTTATATAATATAATATACATAGTATTATATATATAGCTAAGTTCTATTTAAGTTCTAGGGATGAATGTAAAATATGTTATGATCTTGTATGCCTCCCATTTGATTATATGCAAAACTAACAACTCCCTAAAATACCCGTACAATATCTTTTTTACTTTCACCAACTTACTGTTAATTTTTTTGGAATTCATAATATGAAATCAGAGGATTCAATGTTATTTTTTTATCACGAAGGTGAAGCGTATAAAGACTATAATGAAGTGTAAACATTTTTACTTACATATATTTTGATTTTTAAAGCAAAATAATTACATTGTCCTAAGATGTCACTATAAAACGTGCTTCAGAAAAATAATTGAAATTCACAAAATAGTACTTCGGAGAAGTAAAAAAGTTTTTCTGTGCGTAAGTCGAAGCGATGTTAATAAAGAAGTGAAATCAATCCCAAAATTCTGTGCCACCCCTTGAAAAATATCAATTCATAAACAAAAAAAAATTAGCACAGCACGGCGCATATTAATAATAAAATTAGCCATAAATCGGAGTAGTCGACTTGTTTACGAGTTACTCTGACTCGATTTTTTTTGACAATCTATAATTTGCGCCGTGCTGTGCTAATTTTTTTTTGTTTGTGAATTGATACTTTTTAAGTTGTGGCTCAGAATTTTGGGATTGATTTCACTTCTTTATTAACATCAAAGTTCTATCTCTTCTCCCAATCGCTACGACTTACGCACAGAAAACCTTTTTCACTTCTCCGAAGTACTTTTTTATGAATATAATATAATATACATTAAGTATATACTAAAATATTATATAAATACTTATATTCTATTAAAATTCTAGGGATGAATGTAAAATACGTAATGATCTTTTATGCCTCACATTTGATTACATGAAAAACTTACTTAAATACCCGTACAAAATTGCTTACATATATTCAACAATGTGTTCCATCAGAATTGAAAGAATTAAGATTATTTTCTGACAATTGTCCTGGACCAAAAAAAATAAACAATACTGTTGTGCGATTTGGTAAATCTTTAGTTGATACGGGTCGGTTCGAAATAGTAAAACATTATTTTCCTATACGAGGGCATTCTTTCTTAGATTGTGATAGAGATTTTGGCGTGATAAAACTTAAAATCTTCAAAAATATCGGTTTCACGTGACAAAAAAATATCTTTCAATGTATCATTTTTTTAACACTACATTTATATGAGGGGAATGCTAACAACTAGTGAAATTATTAAGAATACCAATAAACATACTTTCTGGTTAACACTACCCGGAACACACGAAATTGAACTATCAACAGAAAATTATAAGTATATTTTACCAATAAATTCAAATAAAATTAAAGATATAAAAAAATCAGTATCTTACGTGGCTCCTTCCAAAATAAATAATTCGTTTTGGAATGAAGTTTTGATCCGACGAACAATTGAAAAATAAATTCAGTATTTATGTAAAAATATAAAAATATAGTAAAATATGTTTTTATGTATCAATAATTTATTAATTAATTATTATGATAATATGACCTATAATCTAAAATAAAGTAATTTTCTATGTATTAATAATTTATTAATTTAATTTTGTGATAATGTAAATCTATTATCTAAAATAAAGTAATTTTCCATACATTAAAACAATTATTTGTTTGCTATATTTACACTGAATGGAAAAACGTCATAAGTCAGAAGACTTTGAAAGTCAATAATGAAAAAACATATAATATATATAGACAAATTATGTATAATCAGTGCATAATATAATTCTACAAGTATTAATTTTTAAATAAGAATTTTTTTCAGAATTATTTAAATTGTACACTTTTTATCAATTATCCAAAAGTAATAAAAAATTGACTCTTGTCGTTTCTGCAATCATCGATTCATATATAAGTAGAAAGTAATCTGACATTAAATGAATCGTTCGTCGTTATGTTGGCGTGCTGCAAGAGCTTATCATTGAATATTCATAATTGAGTATACTTTCTTATATCATTAAACGCGCAATCTACTTACTATACCAAACCGGATTACCGTTTATTATAATCATATGATTGTTTTTTTTTATATATATAAAGTAGCCGATAGGTGAGCATAAAGAAAATGTTTTTAAAAACATGCCCCTCAGGGGATTAAAAAGAGTAAAAGGGATAATTATGTATATAATTGCCGGAACCACTGAAGCATTGAGTATATAATTCGATCGGTAGTTCCATTTTATGATTCAGAGGACTACTATTATTGAATACAGTATATCTTGATTAATTACAATTTTCGACATGGTAATGGTTATTTGTTTGCATAATACGTTATTAAATTGATGGTAAAAACTATGATAGATTTTATCCTATATAACCTTATTATATCTCACGTAATTTTATTTGACTTTTCTGCAAAATTTGATAAGGCTTGAAGGAGTTTGTTATTTGTTTTATTATTTCTTTAAAATTAGGCAACGATAATCTTTAAGAGTTTATTTTTGTAATTATGATATCGACAATATCATCATCAGGTACTTCACTCGGTGATTTAAGTTACATATATAATCCAAAAAGAGCATTAGATTCATTAGTTGCTGTTGTAAAGTTACAACGGACACTATTTGATTCCGTATAAATATATTTCGTTATACTACGACCAAACTACAATGACACGGCTTTGCATTTTTCTGTCCGTCATTTTATTCGGCGTGTACCAGACGGAACAGGCATATTTTTTGGAAGATGAGTACATCAATCAGATCAATGCACAAGCAACAACTTGGAAGGTAATGTAAAATAAAGTTTAATAATTACGGTACATGCAGTGATAATATGTGGGCACTTAGACATTAAGAATGTACAAATCATTTCAAGCACTGTGCAAATTATATTAATAACCCAATTAATTTAAAGGTTTATGTTGATGTCATTTAATATAATGCTGAGGAGTTTAATTATTATTGTTCAATTTGTGATATATGCATTACATTTTTTTAACGATATTGTGTCTATAATATAATCATCATCTTAGTAAGCCAATTTTTTGATCTTGAATTGTATTTTTAAAGCGATTACTGAGAATATTTTAATTGCAGAGATTAATCAATGTAAATAATTTGTGTTAGTGTTTGTTTAAAATCAATTTTTTAAATACAGCCGACAACATGCTTACCATACACCATAAAATACTAAAAAAATCAAAATTTCACTTACATTTGCAAACCAATCGCTTTATCTACTGTTTACGTTGAATTATAGGCGGGTAGAAACTTCGAACCGGAAACAACAGAAGAAGACATTTTAAAAATGTTGGGATCCAAGGGGGTTGAGGCAGCCATGAAAGCTAAATCGAGTGAGTTCAAAACTCATGACAGGATTTACAGCAGAAAATCCCAAAAAATCCCAACCAAGTTCGATGCCAGGAAGAAATGGAAACAATGCGATACAATTGGAATGGTTCCCGATCAAGGACAGTGTGGCTCGTGCTGGGTATGACGTTTGTTTTTTTACACTGATTGCATTGACATGCGTTGACGGGCCGAATTTAGTTTAACTCTTTTGTTCTAGGCCGTCAGTACAAGTTCGGCATTTGCAGACCGTTTGTGTGTAGCCACTGATGGTGAATTCAATCAACAGATGTCCGCCGAGGAAACAGCGTTTTGTTGTAAAAATTGTGGTTGGGGATGTAGAGGTGGCTACCCAATAAAAGCTTGGCAATTTTTTAGTAATGAGGGTTTGGTTACCGGAGGAGATTACGAATCGGATGAGGTAAGGATGTTAATAATATAATTTACCGTAGATAAAAAAATTTTAGAAACATGAATTTATTCTTAAAATGTTATTTAATGATTGAAAAACGATCGATAGTAATCGATTAAATCATAATAATTCTACGGTAATTGAATATTATTATTAAATTCAATTTTTTTACTCCTTGAATTAGAAATCCTATGTTCTAAATAGTGTACTATTAGATTTTTTAATGCTAAATATTGACGGTAGTTTTAGCTACATGTTCAGTATTTTAAATATATTAACATTTTTATTTCGATGAGTACCTAATTGTTTGACATATTATAGTTACGTATGTTACATAGGTTATAAATAAAGGTTGATTAATAGTGTCTAAGCATGATACTTTTTTCAAACAGTTTTGTATTGCGTTGGTCCTCTCTTATTATAGAATGTAAAATATTTTAAAACAATATTATTTTGTGAATACTTATTTTTTAGGGATGTGCGCCATACAGAGTTCCACCTTGCCCTCGTGATAAATTCGGTAATAGTACATGCAAAGGGAAACCAATGGAAAGAAGTCATAGATGTCCTGGAATGTGCTACGGAGATACAGAAATCGATTATGAAAAAGATCTCAGATTCAGTATGACGTTATTTATATATAATATCATATCGTAGGCATTAGAACTAAATTATTTGGATTCAATTTATTGAAGTATCCGTTTTTACGCATATATAATCGAGGTTTTATAGGATATATTTATCTATTTGAAGTGTTTGATAATGTATGATCATGAAACAAATTTTTGGTCATACAATCATAGATAACTGAAAATAACATTTATTATGGAATATACTTTGTTTAGACATTCGAATCGTTATATTTCGTTTATTTAATTTCATATATAAATTGGCATTATATGTTTGTATTGTAATATTAGATATTATCTAATATTTACATAATAGTTTTTTCACAAAATTCAATGATCATATTAAAAATATACACAACCTATTGATGAACAGTTAAAATTTAAAATGGTTAATGGGAAAAAAATCGTATCCATTGTGTAAGGACTTTTTGAGTATAAGAGAAATGTGCGCTTACGCAAAAATATATTTATAATATTAACATCCAATTAAATCTTATAAAATGTAATAATTATAGCTAGAGACTACTACTATCTAACTTATGGATCCATACAACAGGATATTTTGACATACGGACCCATTGAAGCGTCTTTTAAAGTCTACGATGACTTTGTTAATTATAAATCAGGTAAATGTAAAACGATAAAATTAAACATGTGAATTTATTTTTATCGTTTTTTACTGACCATTACTAACCAAGCAATAAATATTGTGTAATATTATTTTCATCCAAATTCACAGGAGTGTACATTAAATCGAAAAATGCGAGAATGCTAGGTGGTCATGCCGTGAAATTAATCGGCTGGGGAGAGGAATTCGGAGTCCCATATTGGTTGCTAGTCAACTCATGGAACAAACAATGGGGTGACAACGGGCTTTTCAAAATTCGCAGAGGCACAAATGAATGCGGAATCGATAACTCAACAACAGCAGGTGTTCCAGTGATTTTTTAGTAGATAAATGAAAATGGAAAAAATATGCAATGTATTTACTTTTACATTAAATAAAATCAGTTACTAAAAAGAAAGCCTGATATTATAAATAATAAATAATAATATATAAATAATATTAATAATAAGTTAATATTAAATGTTTAATGTTTTTGCTGTTTCTAAAATATCAAAAAATTATATCATGCATATACTCAGTTGTTTTATTGTTTATATGAATAATTATTTTAAATAAAAAAATTCAATCATACATGTTTATTACATTTTTTTCTATATTAACACTTTCCTTGTTAAAAATAATATATAGTTAATACCAAAGTTCTGAAACTTTATAGACAGGTTTTTTATTTATTATTTGATTTTTTGAATGTGTATATTATGCATTGAGTAAGTATGACTAAATTTGTTTAGATTAATAGTTCTAACCACACCATCTAAGACCGTGTAAACAACACATAACTTTCACGACCATCTAGATTTTAGGTAGTTATTTTTTAAAAAGTTGAGATTATATTTAAAAATAAAATTATTTTGTAATTTATATTATAATTTAGGTAATGTACTATAAAATACATAAAATACCTATAATTATAATGTATAGACCACGCATAATATAGATTAATATAGGCGTACGCACAATGTAAGAATTTTTAAATACAGTAGAGTTATACGTATATAGAAGATTTTCTCTTCGTCCATCTTCTTGTGCTAACATCCGACGACTTCGATCAGGTTATAAATCGTTCAAAATAATACCTACAGTAATGTATAGCAAGTCGTTCAACCTCACAAAAATTGTTTATTTTATTTTAATACGTTAATTATTTTATTGTTTTTTTCTTTTATCTGTTATTCCGCGTGATGTGTCGCACCTGCTGTTTCTATTTCGACTTTTGATTTTATTTATTCATCATAAATATTCTTAATTTTGTCAGCCATCTGTGCAGCTAAGGTCCAGCAAACGGCAGTATTTGGGTCACTAAAAAATTCACCACGATGCACCGTATACAATATAATATACAATTTATACCTCTACATAAATATATGTATATATGTATTATGTATGCTCTCCAGTGATCGTAAGTGTATTATATTCTTGTTTCAGAATAAATTTTACCGCACAACTGTAGGTGAAATTATTATTTTTATTACTTATATCCTATATTCCTTAACACAACGTGACGAAAATAATTAAATAGATTATCCTATAAGTTATCTGCTGTGTGTAAATAATTTGTCTGTTAACATTTAAGAATTTATATTTTTGAATAGCATGTAATAAACTGTAAGAGGCTTATTACATATAAATAATATTTATTTATTCTCAAAAAGTATACAATATTTACATATTCATAGTACATAATATCATTATATTATAACATATGATATTATTTATTAATACAGAAAGTTTAAATTATACTAGGTATGAACATATATAATACTGACATGGAGTTTTAAATACTCACGGTTCCGTGTAGTTAATAAGTAGTTTCACGAGTGTAAAGTTAATATTAATAATAAGTTAATTCATTTGGCAAAATATTCGCATCCGCGGATTGCGACCCCTGGTGGTAATACGGAATCCGTATCAGGCAGTCGGGTAGTGAGGGGTATTAAGGCCTCACCCGGAAACTGTAAATACACTATTACGTATTATGACCAGTATTTAGTCGGTGAGAAATAATTAATAACAATACTAAATTAAATTATAAACTAATTATTCGTGTTCTTGAATTGTAACCCCTAATAGTAATACGTAATCTGAACCTGGCAGTCCGATAGTGAGGGGTATGAAGGACTCACCCGGGACTGTGAATCCATATTCTTACGTAGGATTGTAATATTTCATGAAATTTATTTTCTTGAAATATTTTGTAAAAAATATTTTATTTTTTTTTTATTTCCAACTGAACATTTTTAAAAGTTGATTTGTTGTATGAAATAAAGAAAGTATGTAACATAGTTACATACTACATACATAATAATACACAAACATAGACATATAAAAAAAAAAAAAATAACCGACTAAACTAATGCCAACAGGGAAAAATTGCATGATTGATTATATAAAATATGTATATTTTATAATAGTAATAAAGTAATAAGTGGTAAAAACAGTTTAATAGTCAATAGGGGATTCAATTGATAAGTGATAACAAAAATATAATAAAATTAATACCAATATACAAATACCATATAAATAATATATAAGTATTAATTAATAATTTATAACCATTGACCATTAACAGTATTTAGGTAGGCTTTTTAATTCGTAAACCTTGGTTGATAAATGATACCTAACTGATAAGTTATTCATAAACAGGGAGATTAGCAGTTGTCCGAAAAATGATAAGAGAGAGGTACTTGATAAGACTCCGAAAACTCGAACTATTTAAATACTAACTAAAGTTCAAAGATTCAAAACTTAACATTATTTCTTTATATATTTTTTTTATCAGTAGTAATCGATTTATGGACATAACTTTAATCAGTTAAGCTATAAGTAGGTGTGCACTTTTTACATTTATTACAAACCATATTCTATTATATACAAATAAAAATGACTTCTTTTTTTTTTTTGTTCAAGAGGTGAGCTAAGTCTATTTCATCCCTCACATCTACGTCACTGATTCTATCCATCCCCAATACAGATTTTATGTCATTTTTTTTTTTTTGCTTTTCCCTTCATTACCTATTATATTTGGCGTTAAAGGTTGACGGAAAAATATATCATTTTAAAGCTATCACATTAATATTTTCATATTTCATATTCATATCATCATCTGTCGTTTGCCAATTTTATAATTTATAATCATTATATTTTATTAACTACGGTTCATAAATTCTATTATTTAAATATTTACAAAAAGCGAATAATAATACTTATATATAGTTACACTGTTAATATTATATTGATTGATCTTTAAAACACATTTTATTTATTTTAACTAAATATATTATAATGAGCAAGTTAATTATACTTTTTACTTGGTCACTTTTTATAGTGTTCAAGTGAAACACTGTCACATGATCACTTTTTACTATAAATTTAAGTTGGTAAATTTACGATTTACTAATTTAACCAAAAATTATGAATTTAACTATGGTACAATAATGGTAAGTATATTATTCGTTACGTATTGGATTTTTGGATTTTCGATATTAAACATTCAAATTATCTTTTCTCAAAACTACAATGAAACACTTGGCCAGTTTTAGCATGATGCCGATGCTATATATCATGTACATTATGAAACAATTTAGCCACGTCTTGTCTGCAATGGTGTATCTTGCACGGGTCGAAGTGAATGCTGCGTGCAACAGATGGCATGTGCTAAAGTTTGTTATTTGTTGCAGTTGAGAAGTCTGTAACGGCTGCAGGGGGAACTCGTAGGACCAGAAAGTTTTCCACATACCCCCCATTATTTCTCCACCTACACCACTGTTGCGTTTTTCCACTGTCAAAATCGGGAAGTTCCAGATCAAGTCTTTTGGGATGTTATTGTATATTATTTTGACCGAAATACGAGTTTCAAACTCTTGCGTCGTGTCCTCTTACCCATAGCAATTCCCACAGTTTTTTCGATTTTTAACATAATTTTTTCATTTATTGTTGTAAACGGATGTATTGTTATACAGTTGAACCTGAGAAAATGTATATATTTTTTCATCTCTTCCTTTCTTTTTATTTGAAACTTACTAAGTTGCACAGCAGACGATTTTTTCGTATTTCTGGAATAGTTTACGTCCAAAATAGTGTTGAAAAGTAGAATTTGATTAATTTTTCAAAATTTAAAACTTTTATTTGCCTGCGAATAAATGTACATTTTGGGAGCAATTATAAATTTTTTATCGAATTATGAAAATACCTAATAACGTATGGAAGATTTTTATTTTTATAAAAACGAGCTTTTAATAAAAATCAATCAATTTATTTTATTTTTATGTATCTATCTATAAGCTAATTATATATTTTAATTTATTTTACATATTGTACTTTTCATTCAATCACTAAAAAAGTGTTCAATCGTGTTTTTATTTTTCATTTTATAAAACGATGACTTCGATGACGTGTTGCGTGTATTAACACGTTTAAATTTTTCAATTTTATTATACAATTAACTCGATACTAATTCTTAATGATTTCTTATTATCATATTATATCGATTGTTACATTAAAAGCGTTCAACGTTTTATAACAATATGGAAATATGCAATTTAATAGAAAAATGTATTTTGAATATGCATGTGGTTTTATTATTGGCTGGAGGAAAAATAATTCTAATCAATAATAATATATGTTATGAAATAAAAGTACGTCATTAAATAATAATAATGTTCTTCTCAAAGGTACATTTGATTTAAGGTTTCTTCATTCGGTATATTAAAAATAAAATACGCAGTGGTACATCCAAAGATTTAATAATAATGTTCAGTAATGTAATAAACAAATAAACTATTTAGAACATTATTACATAATGATATTCTTGTATCTTGTACACAGAGTGCATGATTTTAAATTTCGACAGTAAAACGTAAAACTTTCCTAAATCAAAAGCAACAAGTAAAAATAAAGTTTTTTAAAAATGTAACTTATTTTAAAAATAAATCACATCTCAAGTTTAATATCAATTAAATATATTGTTATAATAATGTATTTCTTGAGGATAATGGTACTTTAATTAATTATTTTATACAATTGTCAATAAATCAATATTAAGAAAGTTGATATAAGTCGAGTACTTTTAAATGTGTCTCAGCTACGGCTTAACAACTGGACATCTGAGCCATTCGAGTATATATATCATATCTTGTAGTTGAACGACTGTGTATACTAGCTGTATTGTTGGCGCGACTAAGTTTTTCCAAATTTCATTTCAAACACAAAGTGTTGGATGAGTCGTTTCGTTCTTCTAAGTTTACTTTTTAATTAAAACACAAGATTGACTTTTGTATGCCACCCGATTTGTGATTTTTATTCAATTATATACTCCACTTGCGTTTATTATTTTTATCAGTGGTGGTGTTTTGTCAATTTTGAAGATGATACACGTCATATAGTTTTGCATAATTTATGATATCGTGGAGAACCGGCGTCAGTCTACGTATCCAGTGACACGGTAGTGTCGCGAGCTAAGTAAAAAAAAAAAGAAGTCGAAGCACTCGACCGTGTATATATATATATATATATATATACAGAAACCTAAACATTCCCATTTAATACGTGTTAATATTTTGGTATTCTTTATTAAAGGCTGTAGGTCTAATAAATGGACCCAATCGTTAGAATGGGGAATCAATAAATCGAGAAAATCATAGGCTACGTGCTTTTATAATTTTCAACGGAATCGGTTGAATGATATTTTAGTTATGAGCAAAAAACTGTGGATATTTAAGTGGTCATTTTATATTATTTCCACGCCGGCTGCCCGTATTAAACGCGTCATGTGGCCGGGGACGGGTGATGGGGATTCTTGCGACGGCGGCGTACTTCTCCCATTACTATTGCTTTCCCCCACCGCTAGACACATACAACACACTAACACATGAACATGGTTCACTATAGCTTGTCGATAATCGGTGCGTTTTCGTTTTTTCGTCTCGCGTTCGGCGTACGAGCTTGTTGTCTTTTGTCTACATTATTATGTGATTATAATTATTATTATTCAATGCACGTGGTATCAGAAACATTATAATTTATATTTGCCAATCAGCCCGTCTGAATTATCCGTCTTTGAACATTTTATTATTATTATTATTATTATTATTATTATTATTATTATTATTATTATATTAATTAATAATAGTGCAAAAGATGTTTACATCATAATAATGGAAAAAAAATCAAAAAAATCTTGACCCTAATAAAAACTAATGATATCCCAACAAAAACACTATGTCAACTCCGTGTAAAAAAACGCCTAAGTAAAAAAAAAATAGGCGTTTTTTTACATATTTTTTAAGTAAAAAAAAAAATAAAAAATATAAATGCTATAAAATGTGTGATATTAGATGGAATCTAAGTAAATGGTCTAATAAATAAAATGTATGTATAAGTAATTAATTCAAATTTAATAAAAATTGATTATTTATATAAATTTATAATTTACATTTTTTTTAACTCAAATTGATTCAATTTTAGTTTACTTGGCCGAAAACAATTTATTTATTGTAATGGGGGTTTCATTATTTATTACATAAATTTAGTACTTGGCTATGCATTTTTAGACTGAATCTTCCGGCCAAGTAGACTAAAATTGAATCAATTTGAGTTAAAAAAATGTATATTATAAATTTATATAAATAATTAATTTTTATTAAATTTGAATTAATTACTTATACATACATTTTTTTCATTAGACCATTTACTTAGATTCCATCTAATATCACACATTTTATAGCATTTATATCTTTTTTTTTTTTACACGGAGTTGACGTAGTGTTTTTGTTGGGATATCATAGAATGCCAACTAAACAATAAAAAATCTTTCACTGGCAATTTTACACCTATGTAGGTGAACGATCCTGTTGTATGGCTGAGGAGAGATAACGCACCGCGTCAATGAGTAATGAATATTAAAGGCACTGAAAATAAAGTTATAAACAAATTTATATTTTTGAGGTTCTATAAGTTCTTATTGTGGTAAGACTTAAATTTACGACTTAAGTTTGATTTTGAAATGACTGATTCTATCATAGTACAGTGGAATTACTTTATACCATTACAATTGATGAGTATGATGTCATAATAGTTATGACCAGTTCTTGTATAATGTTCTGGACAGAATAAAATTACTTTTTTTTTCCAAACTGATTTCAAATACATATATTGTGATTTCAATTTATTTTCATTGATGGTTATAACTGGAAAACAAAGGGGGGGGAGGCAAAATCGACATATAATATACAACAACGTTTAGAACAATATTAAATAGGAGAGCCTATATTCAATCCTTAATATTTTAAACTATTAAAGCACACACTTGTAATAGAAAAATATATATTACTTATTATCTTACAGTTACAGCTGTCTTAAGGTTTTGTGGGGCCCCTGGCTCAACAAATTTCGGGGGCATAATGCACGAGTAAGACGTGACGTTTAAATTTTTAATAAACGCGCGTCTGTGTAACGCTATCCTCCACGGAGTGCAGACGCATCCTCCTACGGCGCGTATACGCTGTCATAAGATATGGATCGTCTCTCTCCATTGAGGTGTACGCTGTAATCGTGCTCGCAATATATTAAAATATTATCCTTTGAACGGCGGCAGACGGACGTTCTCCTGCGTTGCAATTATCGACACTTCACGGGCCGATCGTAGGAGGCGTAGGTGAACAATAATAATAATAATAATGATGATGAAAAAAAAAAAAAATTAAATTTACTGGTTCAACTAATAATATTATAACGTAGAATATTCTGAATATAACAATATTCTGCGTTGGGAAACGATCCTCGAATTGCGACACGTTTCGTTTTGCTCGTCGTGACGGCCTACCCATCAAGAACGCCGCCGCTTCGGACCACTCTGTACATCGCGCATGCCTAATCTGTATGCAAAGAAATTCTTCCGAGTTGCCGACACTGTTTCGCTGAATCGAAATAATATTACAAATCGATTTGCATTTATTGCAACCGGCAGTACCCATAGAAATTCGAAACTATTGGCATTGCATGTCTATTCATATCTGAAAAAATCTAACAAATGTTGATTGATTTTACTTATTTTAAGTGACTACTCAACTAATATACCTATTTATCTTTATACATTATTATAAAAACGTGAAGCGATTTCTATAAGCAACTTTATCTGAAGTTCTACAAGACCGATTTCCATGAATTTTTTTTTTTAGTATTCTACGTTCAGATGAATCATCGAATGGGAATTCGTACAATAGTACGTACAATACACTTTACTATGATAGTGCAATATATTATACATATAATTCTACAATCAAAGACTGTTATTTGTTTTATTTTTTCTTTAAAAATCCATAATCTTTAAGAGTTTATTTTTCTATCTATAATATTGACAATCTAGTTCACATCATCAAGTACTTCACTCGGTGGATTGAGCAGTATAAAAACTCTAAAAAGAACGTTGGAACCAATAGTTGTTTTTTTGTCGGCTATACAAGACATGCTATTTGATTCCATATAAAATAAATTTTGGTATACTACAATAAAATTACAGCAATGACTCGGCTTTGCATTTTGCTGTCCGTCATTTTGTTCAGTGTGTATCAGACAGAACAGGCATATTTTTTGGAAGATGAGTACATTAATCAGATCAATGCACAAGCAACGACTTGGAAGGTAATATAAAAAATACTACTCTTATTATTTTTTAGTGAAATCAGAGCATCCGATTTATTATATTTTAACCATTATCGCTGAGTGTAATATTCATTATCAAGGTAGAATATATTTATGAAAATTGCATATAAAAATAAGAGTTTCGTAATACACTCATCCTATAATTTGAATTTTATATATTTTTAAGATAAAAAATACTTGTTAAATAACAAATTAATTGATAAAATATAGATACCAAATATGTTATCTGTAAATAATATAATATAATTTTGAAAAAAACAATTATTATTGTCCAATTTATGATAATAGTATTGCATTTTTTTTTTATGGTTCTATAATTCAGTCAATAACCCATAATATGTCATTTATATAATATAGAATTGCAACATCAAAACGATTACCAAAACTTAATCAATCAATGTAGATCATATACATTAGTACTTGTGTGTAATTAATTTTCTAAACACGGCCCACAACTAGCTTAAGAGCCTCTGTGATTGGCTTTATAATAAAAATTAGGTTTTTTTTAAATACAATTTGTACAACAACCGATGTATCTTCCAAATATTTTGAATTATAGGCGGGTAGAAACTTCGATCCGAACACATCAAGAGAAAGCCTTGTAAAACTTTTGGGATCCAAAGGAGTTGAGGGAGCCATGAAAGCTAAACCGAGTGAATTCAAAACACTTGACAGGATTTACAGCAGAAAACCCAAAAAAATCCCGGCCAAGTTCGATGCCAGGAAGAAATGGAAACATTGCAAAACAATTGGAATGGTTCCCGATCAAGGAAATTGTGGCTCGTGCTGGGTACGATATTTGTTTATTTACATTGATTGCATTGACGTGCGACGACGGGTAGAATTGACATTACCGTATTGTTCTAGGCGGTCAGTACAAGTACGGCATTTGCAGACCGTTTGTGTATTGCCACTGATGGAGAGTTCAATCAACAGTTGTCCGCCGAACAACTAACGTTTTGTTGCAATAAGTGCGGTTGGGGATGTGAAGGTGGCTACCCGATAGAAGCATGGTTCTATTTTAGAAGCGAGGGTTTGGTTACCGGCGGAGACTATGATTCGGAGGAGGTACACACGTAAATATTATAATACACAACCATACCTTACTACGAGGATAATTTATTTACAAAATGTTTTGTAATGGTTTGTTTAGCGTCTTTTGGTAGTAGAATGCAATAGATTTGAGTACGTTTATATTAAGTTTTGAATATTTATTAATTATTTACGCATTTTTAGGGATGTCAGCCATACTTAGTTCCACCTTGCCCAAATGATGAATACGGTAACAATACATGCATAGACAAACCAATGGAAAAAAATCATAAGTGTCGTGGTATTTGTTACGGAGATGAAGAAATTTATTTTAACGATGATCTCAGATACAGTATGGAATTATTTACATAATAATTTAAATATACATACAATCATTTAAATAATTATTATCATCATGGGGATCAGAACTAAAATATGTTGATAATAATTATTTAATTATCCGTTTTTTACACGAATATTATAATTTTTTATTTTAAATACTGTTATATTTGAAATCATAAAACTAATGACGTTTGTTCGTATAATTGTATTATAGCTAGGTAAAATGGTAAAAATTATTAAACAACAGCTCGTCGACTTTATATTAGTATTATATATATTTAAATTAGACATCCGAATCATAATTGTTCATTTATTTAATTACACATGAATAAATTGGCATATGTTTGTATATTTTATATTTATACAAGACAGCGTTGAGCGTTTTCGCCAAATTCAATAATCTTAAAAAAAACTCACGAACAATAAAGAAATATGTAAGCTATTAAAGTTTAAAAACCTTTAAGTGGAAAAAAATGGTATACCTTGTACAAGAATTTTTTGGCTAAAAGCGACATGCACACCTACGAATAGAATATTTATAATATTAATATATAATTAAATCTAATAAATTGTATTAATTTTAGCTAGAGACTATTACTATCTAACCTACGGAACTATACAACAGGACATTATGACCTACGGGCCCATTGAAGCATCTTTTTTGGTCTACGACGATTTTTTCAGTTATAAGTCAGGTAAATCCAAACCGATAAAATTAACTATGTGATTTTATTTTTATCGTTCTTTACTGATCAAGTAATTTATAATGTGTTATATTTAATTTCTTACTAATTCGCAGGAGTGTACATCAAATCGGAAAATGCAACATTCTTAGGAGGTCACGCCGTGAAATTGATTGGCTGGGGAGAGGAATTCGGAGTCCCATATTGGTTGATGGTCAACTCATGGAGTGACGAATGGGGTGACAATGGGCTTTTCAAAATTCGCCGAGGCACTAACGAATGTGAGATTGATAACTCAACAACAGCAGGTGTTCCAGTGATTTATTAATAATTGAATGAAGATGAACAATATGCAATATACCTAATTTAATACCATCACTACTACTAAATTCATTACTAAATATCATCATATACTAAAAAAAAAAATTTGCTAAAAAAATGTTATTTTCAAATTAATATTGATTTATATAATATTTTAACTGTATATTAGCAACGTTTCTAAGATATTAAAAATAATATTTCATTATTGTTGAACGTTATAATATACTACATGTTTATTATATTTTCTGTGTTAACACTTTTTTTGTTAAAATATACATAGGTAGATATTACAAATGCTACTGACGGGTGTTTTTATTCATAACTTTATTCTTTGTGGTTGTATACGCTTTGAATATAGATATAGCTAAATTTGGTTCGATTAATATTTTTGATCAAACCATCCGAGACTATGTAAACAACACGTAACTCTCATGATCATCGAAAAGTCTTATTAATAATTTAAATAAATATAGAAAATATAGATATTTTGTGATTTATATAACACTAATTGAGTTACCCAGCTTCGCATGGGACAGTCATGACAGGACTTAGTTTTAATAGAATCCTGCCATTCACTATTTAGAGCCTAGCTTTGGTTAAATATATATATGTGTGTAAATTAATTTATATCTCCCGGTGTTACATCATAACTTGAGAACGCTTTTACCGATTTCTCTAATACGGTTTTTCATTTGAAAAACATCACAAAAAATTGTACTAGCAAAAAATATGTGATTGTTTGAGGTTCTTATTAAAAAAGGGCAAAATATTTTAATTAAATTAGAATAATATCGTAAATACAAATGGTTTTTTAGCGAAACATGAAATCATTACATTTCCAGTCACGAAATAAATTGTCAACAGTCAACAAACCTATACGGTTTGGTGGTAAAAAAAAAGTATTACTCTCCTTAATCACATAACATACTGTGATGGCATACGATGAGTTGATGAAAAATTTATAGACAAATATTGGTTAAAAAAGATACAACATTTCTATCATAATTTAATAAATAATTAATTTCCTCGACAGTATATTACTTATAAAATATAAGACATCGAATGGATAGATTACACTCAAAATAAATATTATTACCTAGTACCAATATTATAGTGTTCTCTACTATTATAGTTATTATACTATTTTTACGAATATATATATATATATATATATATATATATATATATATATTGTGCACTACGATGTCGATGTGCTTGAGAACCAACATTTTAAAATTCACGTGGGCATTTTTTTTGAGATGGACATAATATATCTCTATTAAGTAAGCCTTACAAGCGCCAATCCGATATTAATATTAAAACACGTTCTATAATCGTATCTTTAATACTTTAATATGTTATCATGCGTGTATGTAATAATTTAGTAACACCGATAATGAGTGATTTTGGTTTTAGTAGGTTGTACAAACTATAGTCTATTGTTTCGAGTTTATTGCTTAACAAGATATTCTATGGATTTTTCGCTGCTACGTTAATGTTATTTTTTTTTATATATATACGAGGGATGACAATCCGAAAAATACTGTTAGAATTTTTATATTTTTTTAGTTGATGTGCAATATTACGTTTAGAAGGCCTAAAATATTGTACATTTAATTAAGAACAATTGATAAATTCAATAAAATATTTTTAAGTTTCCTATTTGAAGGAAAATTATTTTAATTATTTTTATGACTAAAAGAATAACTGTATAATAATAAGATAAAGCGTGATTTTATATGACGATCAGAAAGGTTATTGATCCAAATTAAGAACTTTTTCAATAATGACCAACTAGCTAGAACATCTACGTAACAGCATGTTTTTATTTGCAACTAGTACCTATTATTATTATTTTCATGTTTTTGCATTTATTGTGAAATATGATTATTGCATATTTTTGCATAGTATCGTATCAGCATATTTATAGTATTCAATCCCGTAAAAATTAAGCTAATCAGTATCATACATGGTTGTTCTGTCAAAAATAGATTCAGGCTAAATGGAACCTCGTTTTACTTTAATATTAGTGTATTTTTCATACTTATGATTTGATGTATCATGTATACCTAATTTAAATTCACCAAAAATGCCAATACCGTGTTTTACCACTTTGGATTTTCATTGTTACAACATTATAACCTTAAGTCGTTGTAGAATAATACAATACAGATAATTACAATATTTGAAATAAAGCTGCATAATTATAATACTAATCATGTTCTTATTCTACATAAATAGTCTTGACTCTTGAGTTGGTCAAATTGTTGAAATTTTACTTTTTTCAAATATGATTAATTATTTAATGCATCTTTTGTTAACTAAAATTGAAAAAATCCAAAAGTTTTGTGAAAATACAATCTCATTATATTATGATCGAGTATTTGTTCGATATTTTAATAAATGAATACGTATTATTTTGTATTCAAACTTGATTGAGTATTTTTAATTATGTTAATGCTTTACATGTAATACACATTAATATTCTATTGAGGTAATGTTAAATGGTTATCTACTGTTAGTCATTTAAATTCTAGTAGTTTTATGATCAATAATTTTTTTTAATTTTTTTTTTTAACCTTTACTTAACACTTAGTACTATGTTTACAATTATTTTCTAAATTTCGTGGTAATTTGATCAAGTAATAAGCGTATCGAAACCAAATATTAAGTGGCACTTTTACTCATAATTTATCGTCTGAATTATGTTTCGTCATAATATCATATTATTCATATATGTAATACGGTATCCATTTGAAAGTCGATAACTTACGAAAGTTTCAACCAGTGATTCCCAAACTCTTACAATCACGGAACCCTTTAAAAATAGTTTGTGTTTCCCGGAACCCTAGTGTCTTTTCAATTCTAATTTTACTTCAAAAAAAAAAAACCAATATTTTAAAAAATGTCGTTAATGATACTGTTAATATATTGTTAATGATTACTCTTTATTTAAATTAGTTTAAAACACAATTTTTAATTGTAAAAAATTTTAATAGTATAAAATAAGTTTTTCAGTTATCACAGTAATATGACGGATTCCTTGGCATTGTCCCGCGGAACCCTAAGGTTCTACGGAACACACTTTGGGAAACGCTGGTTTAAACGAAGTGTATGGGACCAAAATATCAAGTACTCTTATCAGCATATTCAAGGCCGTAGCCAGGTGGGGGGTTTCAGGGTTCAGACCCCCCCCCCCGAGAATTTTTTTGTAATTATATTTAATAGTTTGAATAGTTTTAAATGTCTATTATATTTGATACTTTACATTATATACATGTCACTGTGATTACAACACAAATAAATAAAACAGTTGGTATATTTTATACTTATATTGTGTTAGATAAGCGATAACTAATCTTAATGTACTTTCGTAAAACCTAATGTATAGCTCACATAATACCTACAGTATCTAATCTTGATTATTTTGGTAATCGATGGTCAGTACTCAGTACAGCAGTATAACACATTTTGCTTATTTATGTAGAAATATAAGATAATGTACATAGTTACCTACCGAAATTTTTTAAAAAATTCTATGTTCTTAATTTAAATAATATTTTTTTTTATAATATCATGTTTTATTATATAATATAACATTTATACTCTACCTCCCCCCCCCCCGAAATGTTTTTCTGGCTACGGTCTTGTGCATATTATATTATATACGTAGACACATTTTTTTTTTCTTGAGGTGAGACTAAGCCCTTCCAAATATACACCTACTATCAATGTTTACATGAAAAGATAAGAGAAATATTTATTGTTGCTTTTATCGTAATTCCTGCAATTCGTATTTTGGTGAATGGCTCAAAGATGTGACGCGACCGAGGAGATAACTAATTACTTATTGCTTACACTGTTGATATACTACTCAAATATTGACACATGTCAAGTGTATAATTCTGATTCTCAGATTATATTATGATTTACGACTGTTATAAGTAACCTAAATAATATTATTGATATTTAAATGTAGACTTTTGTGTTTCAAATACATCAATAAATCAAAATTAAAAATTATCTTCACAAAAACAATTAAATATTATAAATTATAATATTTTAAGCCGCGATTTAATCAGTTAATTCCTATTGTTTTGCTCATCATTAGTTCAATACTTGAATTTTTTATACGAATTATAGCTTAAACCCAATAATCAATATTGATAATATTAGTACATAAAAATATATAAAATGTACATACAAACTGAAGTAGAAAATCTAATCATAATTTACAGACGAACCTATTCATAGAATACAATAGAATGTTAACGTAATATACCTATTATTAAAACTTAAAAGTATGAAAATTTGCAATAACGTTTTAATATCGCTTTTTGTTTATGATTTTTATCGTTTTCTGTTTTGCTTTGGTTTAGGTATATTTAATTTTTTCGTAATTATCGTTTGGTTTTGTTTGACCACAATATTCGTTTATTGCAACTACCATTTTCATTATTGGTATAATACAATTATCTAGCTTACTGTTTTCGTTATTATTTTCAATCATTTTTTGACATGTGTAATGTTAATGTAAAACGTTTTCGAGTCTGTTTCATTGTGAAGAACTTCAAAGTCATTAACTGAAATTGCGCCAATGATTATGACGTGATAGTATAATAGTATTATATATAGCCTTTTGTCTACCGATGATCCGAACTCTCGAATCATAAGTATTTATTGAAGAGTCTCGCTAGAGAGTAGAGTCTCCTTTCTGTGCGTAAGAAACACCGGTAAGAAACCGATAGCAAGACAATTATACATCAAGTTTCGTCGCAGCGCTCGGATCTCTCACTCGCACGCGTTGGTTGCATGCGGAGTGTGAGAGAGACAGGGCTAAGAACTGCAAATTTTCGATTCTCAATTTTCTCTCGTCCCAAGGGTTGCCAACCGGCCCGCATGAGTTATTTTACTCGTGGCACTTTCCGGCGTTGTGGCATTACTAAGTTGTATAATAGTAATAATAGTAATAGTAATAGTAACAACAACAACAACAACTACGCACGGCGCACCGCACGCTTTATCTTATAATAGCCACGGCCACGATTTAAGATATAATGGTTACCCAACGAGCGATGATAAAGTGACCGCCGAATTGACTCTCTGATAGCCAACCAATAACTAGCGCTCGTGTGGATTTATTCGTAATAATTGACCACGTGACCACTGTGACATTCTATTATCATGGAATTAACAAATATTGTCAAGAAATCGTGAATATTATCATCACTATCATCATTAATTGCTTTGATTTATGAGCGCTAGGTGTTAGTTGGCACCCATGTCAGCTGATTTACAGAGTCAAACCTGCGGTCACATCCACAATGCATGTAACATAGCTCGTTGGGTAACCATTATATCTTAAATCGTGGCCGCGGCTGTAGATATTATCTACTATAAACAGCTTGTTTTTCGTATTATTACAATTAATAAAATATTACGGGCAGGGTCGGATTTAGAATTTGTAGGCCCCTAAGCTCAATTGTGGTGTGGGCCCTACCAGAAAGTTTTTAGAATATTGAAAGGGCATACACATAAATAGATAAACTAAGCCATCTTTAAAACATTTTCAAATAATTTTCTATCCAAAATCGAGAGTAGTGCAATTTTCTAACTTCTAGTTATTTGACCGAAAATAATAACATTTAAAATATAGTATATTAAAGCGTGGATTCAATTACCACAGAGTAGTTAAAAAGGTATTCAATGCTCTTTATTAATATTACTACAGTCTACACACTATATAGTATATTTTATTACACAACACCAATTTTAGAAAACTGAAAAAGAATGAAAAATATTTAGACGGAGCTTTTTTTTTTTTTTTTTTTTAGTTATATGATGGTGTGGTGAGGGCCCTGTTGTGGTGCAGACCCATAGGCTGCAGCCTATATAGCCTATGCTTAAATCCGGCCCTGATCGTAGGGATTACGACTGTTAAATAATATTGTTGAAAGTGAAGAAATCGAGTACGGTATAAAATATAATAACACAAATTATAAATAACTCAGTGTTTTAGTGTGGCGTCCGGAGTCGTATCATAGTTAAAGATGCGTGCTTGTGTAGTCGCCGTGGAACCTTAGATCATATACTATGGATGTAGTTATGCGTATACCAAATAGTGTCCAACATCATCCCCCCCACCTTCAAAATTTCACGGTACACGATAGAAATGCGCATGCCCAGAAATCTAAGCGAATGATACTGTTATACTGATAAAGTAATAAGTGAAATAATAAAATTAAAAACGTTGTGGCGACCCACAACATCGTTACCGTGGTATCAACGCGCCGACCGTCGTCCAGCCGCTCGCCCCCCTCTACCGGTCATATCTGTAGCGCACATCGCTAACCTCCAAACTATCACCGACCGATTTG
>JAIPRK010002201.1:0-25724 GCA_025469195.1 Chaitophorus viminalis | reverse complement strand
CAGCCACCGGGAACAGTTTGTACTGCAACAGCGACTGTTGGCGTCGTACGATCCTGTGCAAAAGGTGATGACTATGAGACCGCCACCGCCTCCGTACGGGGCCATCGCCACGTCGTCGCGCAAGTCCACCGCGATGCCGTCCTACTGCAATTCGTACGTATAACAATAATGTATTTGCAGTTCACGTAATAATTACATTATACGCCGCCGCCGCCGTGTGGTCACCGCCGCAGTCGGTTTAGGACATCTTGCCGTGGCCGTTTCGGCGTGCATTCAATTCTATTGGACTTTAATATTTAATATTCTTTAATTTGATTTTTATTATAAACGTGCTGTATGCCGGTATAGAATATGATTCTAATACATACACATATTATCCTAAACTAGTTTTACCCATTTTGCAGCAAGATTTTAAAAGCATTGAGGAAAGTAAATGTTTATCGTCTAGTATATTCTATATCTTTTTTATGCGTTTGGTACAATAATTCAATTTATGCTTATGGTAAGTTATCAAAAGATGATTAATCGGGTTGTTACGCTGACCTCTTAAATTTAAAATAATCACAAAGTACTCCGCGCGAAATGAATCCAATAAAAACTATTAGGGACGTGAAATTTTTACTCACGATGGTTATATACTTATATGTATGTTTGTCGTTTAATTATTATTATATTTTACTACGAAGATATATCAAAATTTAACAATATTTCTTTATAAATATATATTTATGTATTAAAAATACCAAAAATTACTTAATAATTTATAATTTATATCTTTATATAAAACATAACGTTGTATAAAATGTTTATTATAAATTGTGTAACCTAAATAAATAGATAAATAGAAATCGTATACTTCCACTACAGGTATTTTATAAAATTATATAATATATTAATTATTAATTTACACAAATATCATTTTTAAAACGTATTTAGAAGCATATACTATACCAGCATACAGCACATTTATAATAAAAATAAAATTAAAGAGTATAAGTCTAAAAGAATTGAATACACGCCGAAATGGGTTTATGTCGAAATCGGTTCACGCTAAAATTGTTCACTCCGAAAATGGCCATGCCGAGACGGCCACCCCGAAATGGCCACGCCGAGATGACGAATTCGTAGTTATGATTTGGTTCTAGAGGTGGGGGGGAAGTAGTGGCTCTATGTTTTGATTCCCTGGGGGCGGGGGGCATACACTTCACTCACATTTTTTTCAATATTATATGATATATTTATTCGCATACTTCAACATCAGTGCCACATATTACCTACATTAGAACAAAATATTATACAAAATAGTACGCATGTCAATAATAATGTATAATATTATATTAAATATCCGTTTTTTTTTTTTTGGAGTTTGGGGGGGGGACCATGGCTCCCTAGCCACCCTAGAGCCACCACTGTGGAGGGGAGATATTTAATTAATTAGATAAATTTAAAGGGGGTTTAGTTAGTTCCCACACGAAACATATCAGGTAAGCAGGCAGGGCCGAAGCTACAGGGGGGGGAACCCCTTTCTTTAACAAGGTAGAAATGTTCTAGTTTATTCTAAATTTTAAAATGTTAATTATTTTTTTAACCATTTTTACTTACGATATTGCTATAGTAGTAAAGTAAATTTATATTATTATGCCCCAGGTGTATCATAGTGCCTGAAGTGCGTTGCACGATATAGGTAAAATCGATAATATATACATCGTGGGTTCATTATTGTGATAAATGATAATTGATAAGAGTTTTCGCGCCAGTTGATGTATTGAATGAAATGGCTAAGAAGCCGAGAAAAATTGACTTGGTGTTATCATGAAAATGTAATATTTTAATCTCACAATTTTGAACTCGATGTAATTTCAGCATTAATTAGTATTTTCGATAATATTTGAAATATTTGTTTTCGTATTAAATACTTATTTTTATTTTTAAATTTTATTAAGGCTTCAACAACACAGGTTTTTAGCTTACTTTAATCAAAATTTATACAAGAAAAAGAAAGAAATATATATATGTGTACATTAAATTTTGGAATACATTTTACTTTTAAGTAAAACACAAAATATACTGATTGCACTGTCTTTTCATCTTTGAAGGCTTGATGTAGTGATGCGGGATTTTGGAGAACTTACGTGCTTCAGTGTATTTGGGGCAGGTGATTCCGAAATGTTCAATTGATAGAGTTACGTTACAAGTATCACATATGGGTGCTGGTTCTTTTTTGATGAGATGTACATCATGGGTTAAGTAAGAGTGTCCAATTTCGGCTCGAGTGACGATTACTTCCTCTTTTCTTTTTGTGCCTGAAGGACAGTTTAATTTCTTGACGAGTAATTTTGTATTTCTCAGTTTGTTGGTGAGGGGAATATTTTCCCAAAAAAGTTGCCATTCTTCCATTATTTTTCGATGAATTATGCTGAAGATTTCAAATGAGGAAGAAGAGTTGATTTTAACGGACTGTGGAGATGTAATGGCTTCATAGGCTGATGTGTCTGCTTTTTCGTTTCTGGGTATCCCAATGTGTGAGGGGATCGATATGAAACATATGGGGATTAAATACTTATTTATGTTGAATACTTTTGCTATATACATCGAAAAATTATTTTTACTATTCACTCCAATTTATTATAGTTTGACATAACTATGGCCGAAAGTTTGTGGAACGAATAATGTTTTTTTTTTCTAAAAATATATATTTATTTTCATATGATTATTATTACTTTATAATAATATCAATTATCCATTGTAAAAAAAAAAAAATCTTCTCAATATAAATATACCATGTAGAAGATAAAACAAATATATTTTCCCATTCGATTAGTTATTAACTTGTGGGTTACTGTTTTTTATTCCTTATGAGTAGTAATGATTATGTATTAGTGGTTTAATATAAATATTATACACTATAAGTTAATTATAAATCTATCAAAAAAAAAAAAAAAACAATGTCCGAAAGTATTTGAGTGGTATTTTATATACTTTACAGTTTATTTATTTGAATAGTATCTTGAATACTTTAATTTTAAAAATATTCTTTACAACACTGCTAATAAATAATAACTGGTCTAAAAAACTGATTTATATTTATTTTTTTTGTCTTGTCTTCGTAAAATATTCAAAATTCGTGCAGTAGGGTGGGACGGTGGAATATTTTATGTTTGTCCCGGTAAACCAAAATCGTCAAAACGCTGATGCCTGATACATATTATATTATACACTGCAGCTATCGATTGGAACAGGGACTGTACTTGATGTTGTTTTGCAGATCGAACGAACTTGCCACGATGTCCGGCCCCGGACACAACGCCTTGACGGACGGAACGATGTCGCCGCAGGATGGCCTGTCGACGGTACTGTCGGACCTGGCATCGTCGTCGTCGTCGTATTTGCAGCAGTTTTCCGGCACCGCGACCGCGGCCGCTGCAGGTGCCACTGTGGGACCTACACGGCTGCCGCCGATCACCGATATGCTGCCCCCCAGCCACCGGGAACAGCTTGTACTGCAACAGCGACTGTTGGCGTCGTATGATCTTGTGCAAAAGGTGATGACTATGAGACCACCACCGCCTCCGTACGGGGCCATCGCCACGTCGTCGCGCAAGTCCACCGCGATGCCGTCCCGCCGCAATTCGTACGTATGACAATAATGTATTTACAGTTCACGTAATAATAACATTATACGCCGCCGCCGCAGTGGCGTAGTTATGATTTGGTACAAGTGGGGGGGGGTGTGGCAGTAGTGGCCCTAGGTTTTGATTCTGGGGGGCATAAACTTTACACACATTCTTTTTCAATATTATATGATATATTTATTCAAATGCTTCAACATCATTGCCACATATTACCTAGATTAGTACAAAATATTATACAAAATAGTACACATGTCAATAATAGTGTATAATATTATATTAAATTTCCGTTTTTTTTTTTTTTTTTTTGGGGGAGTTTTGGGGGACATTTAATTAATTGGACAAATTTAAAGGGGGTTTAGTAAGTTCCCACATGAAACGTAGCAGGTAAGTAGGCAGGGTCATAGCATCGGGGGGAGGGGGGTGGTTCAAATCCCCTCCTTAAACAAGGTAGAAAAATTCTAGTTTATTCTATATTTAAAATGTTTATTTTTTACTTACGATATTAGTATAGTAAATTTATATTATTATGCCCCAGGTGTATAATAGTGCCTGAAGTGCGTTGCACGATGTAGATAAAATTAAAAGATTTTCTATCCTGTATCAAATTCATATTTATAGAACTGGACCTTCCCTATAAAGAATTCCTAGCTACGGCCCTGTAAGCGGGTACATATTCCTCCACGAAAAAAATTATACCGGTACGTAAGTTTTCACACGTAAAAATATCCGATGTCTATAAATAGAAATTTGTAGAAAAAACACTTGGTTGATCTATGGTATTGCGTTTCGCGTATGATTGTATAAATATATGATAATATTATGGGCGAAAGATATAATTTGAGAGCCAAGAATAAGGACATGGTGGATTATATTGGACTATATTTTATTCATCTCCTCCCCATAACATCGTTTTTTTCGACTTTTTTAAAAAATATTGAAAAAATTGGATTTTTGACTTGCCCAAGTACCATCTACATTCACTTTCCTATCAGAAAAGTTGCTGTTTAAGAAAATCGAAGCATTTTTACTGCCGAAAAGGTGTCAGACTCAAAAAAAAAAAAAAAACAACACACATCATTGTAAAATCAATAGATTCCATCACTCCGTTCAGAATCTAAAAATAAATATGTAAGTGCTCCATCAGAGACCATACTTTCAGGAATAGTACATTTTAATCTATATATTTGTGTGAAAATATTAAAAAAAAAAAGAAAAAATTATAATAAGCCATTTTGCATTTTTGCTTATGTGCCATATGGCTTATAATATACTACATACTATCAACCGCGATTGATTGGGATTACTTGTTGCTGTTATGCAGATTGAACAAACATTCCATGACGTACGGCGGGTACAAGGCCCAGACGAACGGAACGGTGCCACTGCAGAATAACTTGTCGACCGTAAAGTCCAGCCCGGCGGTGTCGTCGTCGCATTCGCAGCAGTCTTCCGGCGCCGTCATGAACACTGCACAATATGTCATTGTCCAACCTGCACGTATATTTAGGTACTTAATATAATTTCCTTTGTGTCGATCGACTTCCATAAAAAAGTTATTTTTTAAATATTTAAGTACCTTTTACTGTTAAGAAACATATTTTGACTGCCACTATGATTAATTTTCGTACGCGTAGCCTAAAAATAGATTCTAATACGATCGACTTTGTAATCGTTAGCGAACGACCGTTCGGCTGCCGCTGGTATAATACCGTTATATGGGTGATCGATTAAATATATTCGGATAACTTGTTGCTGTTATGCAGGTCGAACGTACTTCCCACGACATACGGCGAGCTCAACGCGTTGACAAACGGAACGGTGCCGCTGCAGAATAACTTGTCGACCGTACAGTCCAGCCCCGAGGCGTCGTCATCGAATTCGCAGCAGTTTTCCGGTGCCGTCACGACTGATGCAAAATATGTCATTGTCCAACCAGCACGTCAAATTTGGTAATACAAATTCCTTTGACTCGTGTGTTACATTTACCGACGATTCACGGGAACATGGCGCGTAACGTAGGATGACCATTTTGCAGAGATAGAAGGAAAACGGAACAGTTGTTACTCCTCCCCCCAGTCTCCCCGACCGCAAAAATTAATTGTGTTTCAACACATACGTCTTATGATAATCATAAAATATAATGTAATAGTTTTTTGAAAATTTATCAATAATATTCAAATGACTTTTATTATTAAAATATTTAGCAATATAGGTACAAATTGTTTTGCATCAATACCGATTCATTTTTTCTAACCATTAATAAGAAAAATACGCTATCTACTATCTTCACTATTTGTATATTTGATTTTTATTTTTCTACGCAAATTTCCTTTTTTTTCTCTTTTAAAAATAAAATGGAATAACAAATAATAAAATGTAAATGACGGGATTAAAACAGGAGTATTTTCCGAAAACGGAATAAATAGCGTCCCGTTAAAATTTTTTCGGGACAATGGGACATGATTATCATACAAGTGACAGTGCCGTTTTAAACGGGACGTATGGTCACCGTAACGTAACGAATAGCAAATACCGAATGTTCGTGGAAGTATATACTTACACAAGTATTATGTATATTATTAGATAGCTTTATAACGTATAATATATAGGCATATGGGTAATTGGTTAAATAAAGGGATTAACTTGTTGCTGTTATGCAGGTTGAACATAATTCCCGTGATGTTCGGAGGGTATATCAACATATCGGATGGAACGATGCCGCTGCAAGACGGCTTATCAGCGGAAAAGTCGACCTTGGCATCGACGTCGTCGTATTCGCAGCAATTTTCCGGCGCCGTCACGACTAATGCAAAATATGTCACTGCGCAGTCTGCATATCAATTTGGGTAGTATAATTTAGTTTGACTCGTTTGTCACATTTACCAGCAATCCGCGGAAACATGGCAAATATCGAATGTTCGTAAAAGTATATTATATTATCCGTTCCCATGACATGGCGAGTGTCCACGAATATTGAACATATTCGTCATCGGATCACGAGTCGTGGGAACCCAGCTTTATGTCGAATAATATACAACAGCGACGGCCAAACTTTTATCGGCCACGTTCTACTAAAAATATACTTTACCCTTGATTTCTATAAAAAAGGTTTTTTTGCAACATTAAGTAACTTTCATTGTTAAAAAACATTGAATACCACTTTGATTAATTTTCGTGTGCGTAGCATAAAAATAAATTCTAACATGATCGATTTTAAAATCGTTTGCGAACGACCGATCGGCTGCCACTGATATAATACCGTTATATGGGTGATCGATTGAATATAGAAATTACTTGTTCTTGTTATGCAGGTCGAACGTACTTCCCACGACATACGGCGACTACAACGCCGAGGCGAACGGAACGGTGCCGCTGCAGGACGGTTTGTCAGCGGAAAAGTCGATCCTGGCATCGTCGTCGTCGTATTCGCAGCAATTTTCCGGCACCGTCACGACTAATGCAAAATATGTCACTGCGCAGTCTACTTATCAATTTGGGTAATATAATTTCGTTTGTCACATTTACCGAAAATCCGCGGGAAGGTGGCAAATAACGAATGTTCGTAGAAGTATAATATTATACTATCCGTTCCCATGACATGGTGAGTGTTCACAAATAGTGAACATATTCGTCGTCAAATACACGAGTCGTGGGCAGTGTTGTAAGGAACATTTTTAAAAAGTATCTAAGATACTACTCAAATAATTAAACTATAAAGTAATTAAAATACTATTAAAATACCTTAAAATGTAAAGTATTTAAAATACTATTTAAATATTTTTAAAAAAGTATTATTAATACTTTTTTTTTATAGTATTATAATGATTTATAATAATGATGTATAATATTTATATTAAATTACTAATACACAGTCACTACTACTTATAAAAATAAATAGTTACTCACGAGTTGATAACAAATCGAATGGGACAATACACTTTGTTCTACTTTCTACATAATGTATTAATATCATGTTAAATTTTTTTACAACTAATATAAAGATATTATAATAATATGAAAAGAAATATCTATTTTTAGAGAAAAACCCTTGTTAAGTACTGATCAAAATATTAAAAATAATTGCTCGAAGTATATAGCAAAAGTATTCAATATAAATTAGTACTCAATATGAAAATAAGTATTTTAAATACTATATAATTACCATATAATTAAAACACTTAATGTTAAAAGTATTTTAAAAATACTTAAAAAAGTATTTAAATACTTCTACTCAAATACTTCACAATACTGGTTGTGGGAACCCGGTTTTATATCGTATTATACAGGGGTCTCCAAACGTTTTCATCCGAGGGCCTTATAAAATATCAAAAGCACTTAGAGGGCCAAAATGTATGAACACGTATCTGTCATTTATAATTTTATCCATTTATTAATTATTATATTAGAAACATATAGAAACTAACAAATATTTCTTATAATATATTATACTAATTAGTATCCATTTTAATGATAATCTTTCAATATAAGATGTAATTGATCTTTTACTGCGTTAACATTTAACAAATTGATGTAATTCAGTATTACTGGTTCAAAGTTTAAAAATTGACTCCAAATGTTCTTCTATTCTTCATATATGTCCAATATGTATTTCATGTTAGAAAAAGTTTATCCGCACAAATAAGTGGTAGTACATAAAGTACAGATATAAATATAATTGCAATTTTTTCCAAATGCCATTCACTGTTTAAACGTAATCGTCCAATTCGTAAGTTATGATTGTGCTTGATAACGACTTTGAGTGATACACATATTTTTAGATTATTTATTCTTTTGAGGTGCCATATTTGTTCATTTGTTAATCTTTGTTCACGGGCCCTAGTCTTGGAGACCCCTGGGCAGAGGCGGTTCGAACATAAAAAAGAACGGGGCTTTTCCTTGGTCAAAATTATGGGTTGGTGTTGGCCGGTGGAGTAGTCATCGTTTATAATATTAACATTTTTCGAAATAAATAAAATTATAAGATTATTATATATTTTATACTAATATAATAGATAAATAGTTAAAATGTCCATATTTTTCATTCACGTTGCGCTGCATAAAGCCTATAAATATAATATTATGTAAAAACCTAAAAATTCATTTTTTAATTATGATTAAATAATAATATATGATAACACTAATAAGTAATAACTCGACCAAACTGATTTTTTTTTTTTTTTTTGGTAAAATATCAAATAATGTGCAGCGGTGGGCGAGTGGAATATTTTAGGTTTGCCTCGGTCAAATAAAATTGTCAAACCACCACTGCCCCTGTGATAGGTTAAATGGACGATCGATTGAACACAGGGTTTTTAATAATCATTTTTTTTATTCTAGTACAAAAAAAATAAACATAGTATCTACACATACGTGTGAAATATTACTAGAAATTACTCTACACTGAGAAAAACCTCGTGTCGTAGAGTAAGAGCACTTATTATTTTGTGCCAAACACAGTAGATTATTAATAATAATAATAAAGAGAGAAAATAAATAAAATAAAATTACATTTTTAAAATAAAGATAATAAGAAAAGACTAGACATGGTTCTTTTAAAATACCTAGTCGAATATAATAAGAAATTTGTAAATGGTAAAAATAATATATATATACTCGTATAATCCGGGAAAAAATAAAAAAGTCATATTTTAATATACTAAAGATATTTAAAGGTTATTGTAGAATCAATTTTTTAATTTTAATTTAAAATATGAATAGCAGACTAGTAATTCCTTTGGCATTTCATTTAGAGACCTTAATCCAATTTGTAGGTAAGACAAGTATGCTTTTTTTTGTATAAACAAACGGTATTTAAAAAATATCTTCTTTTCGTAAGTTATATATTTGGTTTTTGGTATTGAACAAGTTATTTTTGTAGATAAAACATAGGTATTGCCTGTTTTTTATATAGATTTTATATATTAAGTACTCTTAATAATTTAAATAAATCACATGAAGGGAAATTACCTAGTATTGTTACTGTTATATGCATAGATCGAACGAACTTGCCACGACATACGGCGGCGGGTGCAACGCCGAGACGGACGGAACGGTGTCGCCGCAGGACGACCTGTCGACGGAAATGTTGGGCCCGGCGGCGTCGTCATCGTGTTTGCAGCAGTTTTCCGGCACCGCGACCGCGGCCGCTGTGGGTGCCACTGTGGGACCTACACGGCTGCCGCCGATCGCCGATATGCTGCCCCCCAGCCACCGGGAACAGCTCGTACTGCAACAGCGAATGTGGGCCACGTACGATTTAATGCGGACTAAGCAAACGGTTATGAAGACCAGCCCGCCGTACGTATATATACCAAAGGATATAACGATGTAGTATAAGCGACACCGCTTTTATATCTTATATGAACTTATTACACATACTTACTTACTTACCATAGGTAAATTGACTAAATGTTTTGGGGGGACTAAAGCCCCCATCCACAAAGGCCACAAGTAAAACAAATGTTGGAGGGAAACGCTGTACATAAAATCTCCTACCCACTGAGCAACTATCGTTAAGGATATATATAAATACAAAGTATTACATTTTTAGAATATATTGATTTTAACAAAATTTTCTTTTTCGGCAAATACATTTAAAATATCTTCTGTATTTATATTATTAGATAAATCCCTTTCAATATGTAGAATAGATAGAGTTGAGAACCTAGTCTTCTGATCTATAGTTGACCTCAACCAAGTTTTCACCCTTCTTATGGCACTAAATGATCGTTCGCATGTAGCTGAGCTGATGTGTATCGTTGTCACGAGTTGCAAGTATTTGTACAGCCGTACAGGTTAGGATATACTGTTGGACTAATTAGCTCAATCACATCTGTTATATCAAAATTAACATTTTTGCTAGTAAGCAAGATTTAGCCATGGTCATCTCAGCTTCTAATGATTTTTACAACTTCCTGTTAGTCTCTGTAAACATATTTTAGGAAACATTTTTTTTCAATAATTTTATTTTGTAATTTGGTTAAGTTTTTAAAATATATACATGTTTAGTACTACAGAATATTACAATTAGTACTAATTACTAGATTTTGAACTGGGGGAGACTTGACCGAAATCTAGGGGGATTAAGTCCCCCCAGCCTCCCCCCTATTTGCGCCAATGTTACTATATTAAGTATAATATAGCGTTTAACGGCACCCTAAACGACTGACAACTTTAGGATACTGCAACGCACATTTCGACCTTCCCGATTTCGATACAGGCAAAAGAAAACAGTGACTGGGTCTGCGATCCGACATAGTCGAAAAAAGTAGTTTTCTCTCGGATCGAAATGCACTTAACGGCTATCGATTCCACATAAATCGACTAACATCTAGACTAACTCGAATACCATGCAATTTTAAAACTGTGACAGTGAGTGTGACCGTGTCTTTTCGCCGAAAGCGTTGATGACCAAAATCCCAATCGATTCCCCCGTTGCAGGGTAGGAGTATTGTGTCGGTATAAAATGTGAAGTATGCAAATCTTCAGTATCACCATGCGTAAGAAAGAAAACTATTAATTGATTATTAACTTTTACATTTTTTATTTCCTGTTATTTGATAATGATTTATATTTATATTTGGTACAATGAATAATATAAAAAGAATAGTGCGTATTTTGATTATTATTCAAAACTCAAAACATAGTAGAATAATAATAATAATAATAACTGATAAAAATCTGATTTCAGATGAATTATTTGAAATTGGGCGAGTACAATATTTTACTCCCTCATGTATTATATATATAGTATCATTGTAATTTACTGTTTTGATTGCTTCATATTTATGCGTATATACTTGTATATGTTATCTCATTATTACTGAATGACGTATACCTATAATTTCACATTTTCACGCATGATGTACTACGCAGTCATAAATATGCAAATAGTACTCTATAGCCCCGTATTTGCAGTCTACTGGTTTTTCGTGCACAATCCATAGTAATAATATGTTATTGTTTCATTACACATACGCAGTTTCGATTTGTTTTTTTAAATTTTTCATTATTTTTATACTCATATGTTATTTTTCTGCGTTCCGCGTACTTTGCCCCTACGCATATACATAATACAGTGTTTCTCATACTGTTTTCTCGTCACTTAAGGATTTCGCAAACATTAGTACTCTTTTCAAAATTTTCAAGACAATTATTTAAAAAAAAATACAACTTAAGATCAATGGTGCCTAGTGGGTAGATGCCGTGAATTCGTGCACAGTTATAAAATATTATAATAATTGAATGTTAAATAATGTAGTACCTAGTCCATTTACAGTGGTAATTACGTTTGTACTGTAACTTGTTGTTACTTTTGTACCAAATTAAAATAATGAAAAGTAATTTAGCTTAAGTATAAGTTAATTTATAACATTTGACAATAGGCTTTGTTGATAAAAGTTTAATTCTGAAAAAGTTTTTCGAGTTACAATCTTCGTTGCGAATAATCCTTGCGTAAAATGACGCATTTTAAGGCTGTTGAAAAATAAGGTTATATGGTTCCACGATAAAAGTGTACATTGCAAAAGATTTCTACAGACAAAAAACAATCCGAAGAAACACTGACATTTACGTATAATATACCAACACATCGACCAACTGCTACATAGGTACCGCCAGAGGCGCCCACAGAAAATCAGCTCGGTGGGTGCAAAATTAAATTCATGTTATATATTTACATTATTATGTTTACGTAATAATTATAGGGCTCGGGTTTCAATGCATTTACATTTTTTATTTTTTGAATATCTTATGCGGTGCATTCCAAGCTACAAATATGTTTCAAGTACTTCGCGATCTAACCACAATAATTTTTTTGGGTCATTTTTTTGCTTTTTTTGCATTTTTAGCGGATTTTATCATTTTTGCGGCATTTTTTGACGGTTTTGATGCATTTTTTAATTTTTTCAGGACATTTCTGACCTATTTGTCATATTATGACTAAAAAAATTTACCTCATTGAAATATAAGTACTACATAGTAGTATAATAGTACTACGTAATATAAATTATTTTCATTTTGAACTATTTTAACTAATTTAACATCAGGTTATCCGGTTTTTACAATCTTTATGTCACACCATCCAATTAGCCGATTTTATTGCACACAACTAAACTTTTATCGGAGTATTTTCTTATCGAGTGATAATATTATATCGGTGGTGCGCGTGGCCAATTGTCGCGGACGTTTTTGAAAGGTCATTTTTAGGGCATTTAAATCTGAGCCCTAGACTAATAAACATAACTTCAAATATATAATACAGGAGAACTTCCATATAACGGACACCAAAGGGACTGTAAATAATGAACGTTATTTAGAAGTGCCCGTTAACAGAAATTCTATACTTTCCAGGTGACCGCTAAGTAGAGGTCATGAAAATTTTAAAATATAAATATAATAAATAATATATAATACAATTTAAATGTAAAAATAAAATAAATATGTCCTATAAATTATAATACAACTTTAAACATAGGTATTTTTAATAACATAATAGTATGGATTATGAATCAAATGACAAACGTGTAACATTTAGTCTAAAATTATTTATAACATCGGTTTTTTGCTTTTCGAAAAATATTGAATCGTCAATTCTATTTTTGTGAATGTGAACTAGAGCCATACTTGCACATTGTAGATTTTACCCATGTTTTAATACGACGCAAAGCACTAAAATAGATAATAATTATAATACAAAATATGATTTATAATATGTTAGGTTGCCAAAAGTTTTTTTGACTGAACAGGAAGTTGCTGGTAATGTAATGGCTATTTGTATGAAATTGTATTTACAGCGGGACAGTAAAAAAAAAAATCAGAAAAAAATTGTATACATATATTATATATACATAAACCTATACTATATATATATATATTTAAATATAATGCAATGACTTTTTTTGTTTATTAAAAAATCTCAGTGGGTGCGCACCGGCACGCACGGGTCCCTCTCTGCGGGCGCCCCTGGGTACCACGGTCAGTCGTATATAAAATGTAGAGCCCCCGTGTCCGTTCTTAACGTGTCTATACAATATAATAAGTGTTTCGTCCTGCAGCTTATATCATTATTAGGCCGGTGACACACATGAGAAATTTGTTTCGTAATAATTGTTTCATGAAACAGAAAATTTATTTTGTTACTTAAAAACGCGTGTATTTAAATGGAACAACACACACTGGTGTTTCCGAAATGTTATCTCACAAATATTTTGTAAACAAGTATCAATAATCGTTCTTCTACTCCAATTGGTTCTCTCCAGTACGTTTCTTGTTTTTTAATTGATGGCCAGACCAAGTTTACTAGTTGTTGGAAATTTGTGAGATTCATTCAATAGAATGATTTAAATTTGTCCAGATGTTGATTTAATTCGTTTGCAACAATAATAGCACTATGCTTTAAATTAATTAGGTTCGCAGGATGCACCCAGTATCGTATTTTTTTTTTTTAATCATCATCTTTTGATTTAACCACTGTAGGACAATAATGTCATCATCTGACGACATCTTTGAACCAACTAAAATGAGCTGCATAAAGTAACTAGTGGGTATAGGTGAAAAGAGTATTTATGAAACAAATTTGTTCTGTGTGTATTGACCATCATGAAATATGTTTCGTGCGATTAATTGTAAGAAACAGATTTCTCATGATGTGTGTCACCGTGTTTCGTTATAGAATGAATCTTAGGGCCGGTATTTCATATTCCACTTAAGCTATAACTTAACCATAAGCTAAGCTTTAATTAATATATTTTAATTTCATTATACTTTTAACACTTAAGTAATACTTAACGTGCTAAAAGCTTTACTTAAACTAAACCATACCTAATGTGGAGTTTATCTGTCATTTATGTTTTATTTTCTCAATGATAATCATTGTTGTGCGTGACATTATAAGTAAAAACTGTTTCAAATCTATATTTTGTAACTATTCAACTATTCAAGTAAAATTAAGTAATTGTGTTGTAATTGTATGTTTTAATTTTCAAAATGAATGAAATTATACTTTACATATCGGATTCATCACTGTCAAGTGACGATGAAGACAATGTTAACTTTATTGAACGATTGAATCGCCCAAGAAAGGAGCGAATTTATAGAAACCGATTAGATCATTTTAGTAGGTACTTGGGATAAGATTAAGTTTTATAATCGTTTTCGTCTATCGAAACGTGTTGTAAATGTAATATTGGCATTAATTGTAGATAAAATTCAATCTCCTACCAATAGGTATGCTAAAATTAAACGAAATTAAAAACTTAATACAAAGGAAAATTTATTTAGGCATATCTTACAAAAACTATTTTTAATTTTTAGAAATTATGCCATTACTCCCGAGCAAATGATGTTATTGACATTACGCTTTTTAGCATCAGGAAATATGTTAATCACTGTTGGAGAAATAATTAATCAATGATAATTAATCGAAAAATCTATAATATTTATTTTTGGAACATCTATGTAAAATCATGGAAGAAAATTGAAAAACTATAGCTTTGTAATACGGGTAACACTTAAACTAATCGATATACAGAATACAAATTAAACTACACTTGAGTTTAGTAAAGTTATAGCTTAATAAGTAGAATATGAAATACCAATCCTTATTGTTTCATGTGATTTTAGATTCTGAACGGAGTGAAATGCTTCGATTTTCTTAAACAGCAACTTTTCTGAAAGGAAAGTGAATGTAGATGGTACTTGGGCAAGTCAAAAATCCAACTTTTTCAATACTTTTAAAAAAAAATAAAAAAAAAAAAAAAAACGATAAAAAAATTACAAAAAAACGGGAAATTTTATGCAAAATCACGTTTTTACAAAATACATTTTTTTAAAATGCTCTAACTCAAAAACGAAAAACCGCAACAACTTGAAATTTTTACCAAATTTTTATATTGACGTTATCTATAGATGGTTAAGTTTTCAAAGTATTTTGAAATATTTTGACTTATTCATAGACAATTTAAATTTTTGTAAATTTTTTTTTTTGAAATATCTATAATATTTATTTGGCTGTCCGAAAACTCTTGAAAATTTAATACAATGTTTATTATAAGTTATACTAATCGTAACTAGAAAATTTTGTAGATCGTTTTACTCGAATTTTTTTATAAGCCCATAAATTTCAAATTTGTATAAAATTTTTTATCCTTTTTTTTTTTTTTGTCCGCCGTGCACAGGTACCCCCCGGTTTCCGACCACGGTATGCCACCACGTGGTACCGCGACGGCAAAGCTGAAGGGCCGTTCGGGCCGCAGCACGTTTTCGACGCGGAAGCGCACCGCAGTTGGTTGCCAAGTGCACGAGGACGCATTGACCGACTGCGCCCGGGACGTGGACGTAGCGGACGTAGCTGCCATCTACAAGCAGTCGGAATACGCGTCGTACCGGGATTCAGCCCTGGAGCGCATGGGGCCGCTGGAATGCGTGAAGAGACGGGCGCGAGACGATCCGAGACCGGCGGACCCGAGGCAGCAGCAGCTGAAGATGCGCAAGACGAACCGCGAGTGGGCCCGGAAGACCGACGACGCCAAGCGCCGGGTGCTAGCGGAGGACCAGATCTGCATAGAGTATCTGACGGGCAAGGTGGACATTATGAATGACATCCGAGGACAACGGTTGGTGCATGACGTCCCGTCGACGGCTGCCGGTGCATGTAACGGATCGGGCACGGGGTCGCAAGAACGTTCCCCCCTCCCCCCGACGACAAAATAAAAATCCAAAGTTTGGGAGGGGGGCGGTGGTGACGATTTCTTTGGACTAGACAACAGGAGTATCCGGTGAAAAAACTGCTCCTTAGTTTTAAATTAAAAATATCCTTCCCCTAGATGTTCCGATTAAAAATATACAAACAGCATAAACTGAATTCTTATATATATTATTATTATTACTATTATTATTATTATTATTCTTAATATAATTATTACTATATTTATACTGTGTCACTATAGACAACTTGTGCGACAGGCAGTCCACTTTGTATTTTTCAAAACTAAAAATTGTTCTCTCTCTATTATTATTATTATTATTATTAAAAAGCATTTATTTAAATTTGTTGTAATATTTTAATTCTTAGCAGTTACGTTAACTATATTAATATACATAACTGTATTAGGTATACATAGATTTGTATCGTTGCCTCACGTCAAGGGATAAACTTGAGTTGGGTCCGGGATTTTAAGAACAGCATGAATTGGGTCCCGGTATATTTTATGAAGTAGGTACATGAATTGGGTTCCGGGATATTTTATGGAGTACCTACATAAGTATACTAGCCTATTTGCGTTACCCAGGAGACAATCTATAATTTGCGCTGTACTGTGCTAATTTTCTTTTTGTTTGTAAATTCATATTTTTCAAGTTGTGGCACAGAATTTTGGGATTGATTTTATTTCTTTTATCTTTATTAACCTCAAAAATTCTATCTTTTCTCCCATTCGCTTCAACTTACATACAGAAGGCCTTTTTTACTTCTCCGAAGTACTTTTTTGTGGATATAATATATATGTATATATATATATATATATATTATTAGATGGACACTTCTAACCTTGACACGTTCCAGTTACGTGGTGTTATTCGTGTCTTAAAGTATTATCAAATAATACCACGGACCCAATTCGAGTACTATCGAATAACACCGTGGACCCAACTCGTGTTTTTTTAAAGGAATCAAACATCTCGGGACGCGACTCGCGTTTTCCCACGTCAAGGGCTTAGCTGAGGAAGAAAATCAGGGGGAAGGGTTATTATATAGTCTGGACATCTTTAGCTATGACCTTACCTTCCCTGTCAAGAACACCCGTTGCACTCTTATGGTGTATTATCTACATAACGTGACGCCGAGGCGGCTTGAAGGAGGTACGTTTAAATCACGTGATTCGCAGAAATATTAATACATAACATTTTGATCTTTCGTGTAATATCAGTATAATTGATAAGCATAATTGGTTTAGAGCTGATACAGGGATATATATATATATACATACTGTATGTATATACCAATGAAGTACCCATTATTATCAGCTAAAAGTCTGTTTCGCAGAGACGGACTGATCCGCACAGAACTGCGGTTAGGGCGATCGCCCCTGGGCCTTTAAGATTTTTGGGCTCTTGTGTCACACGTCTGAGATATTTATAAAATTATACCACATAGTCATAACCATGTATCATGCATTTTACTAATAATTGTATAACTTTACTCAACATAATACACTATAATAATATACAGCTAACTATATCAAGTCCATGCAGGTACATATTATTATTAGTAATATATATGTGTATTTACTATTTTTTATGAAATGTAGACATTGGTATTAAACTAAAAATACAACAAAAAATAATAATTCATCCTCCTCCTTAATAATATATCAACGGTTCTATTATTAGATCGATGAGGTTTGGTATATATTTTCTACTAAAAGACCTTTATTTATGATTGCCCTAGCCTATTATTCGCACCAGTCCACCGATGCTGATACGTGCAACCGATTCAATTTGTAGTCGTTTTGATGTTAATGGGATGGGTGTTCAAATAAAATACTCAATGTGAAATAAGTTACTATTTACTGTAAAATATCCTAAGTTCAAATAATTATTTATAGCGCATTCAAAATTATTATAAATGCAATACATAATTATTTATTAAACTGACTGGCATGAAGGTGCTTACAAGAGAGCAGACTATAAAACACAGCTAAATTGGGTCTGTTCGGGACTTCTTTATGTATACTACGCATTATCTATACATTTATAAAATAGTCTTTTCCCGTAAGAGATTATTTTAGTGAACAGGATGTGGTTACTAATATAATTAATACCTTTCTTATACTAATTTTATTTCAGTTCTTCTTATCTACATTGTGTGAGCTGAGATGGATAAGTTTCGATAGTTTATTATTAAAACGAATAATTTCTATGTATAAATATATACATATATATAATATATATAAGTATATCTAATTAATAAAATATTTATGATACAATCTCATCCCATCGTTTTTTTATATTGATTGTTCCTATCGCATTTACATATGTATAGTGACGGTACGTTATTTGTGAGAATTATAATCTTGTTCTACGAATTATTATAACCGTATTATTACTACTACTATATGCCTATATGTAATATTTAAAGAGATTTGATTTTGTAACGGTAGTGATTAATGCATACGGTGTGGTTACTCTAGTTCAGCCTATAACTTATTACCTATAACGGCTATAACCTATATAACCCCGTGTAATAATTATAATTTATGAGTGTCTGTGACAAGATTATACTTATATTATTGTAATGACTACACATGTGTAAATTCATAAAATAATTTCTAGTTTGAGTTCCAATAATCTAATGTGAGTCTCCCCTGTAACTGTAGTCTGTAATAATGAGGACCTGCATTTATGTATATGTTTATAACAAGTAAATGAATTCATCTTTTGGAGAGCAGTAAACATTTTTTTAGGGTCAGTGATGTAAAAATACCAAATGTGAGTCAATAAATAAAAATAACCGGACGCGGACTAGCTCTGATGTACAGTTAGGGGGTGGAGTGCACCTCGTTCATAGGACAGTATTGTTAAAATTTCTTTTATTTAGGAATCTGATCAATTCCTCGTTCCTCTAGTATAAATAGGAATTCGTTCAATTCCTCGTTCCTATAAGAAAGGAACTCGTTCTTTTTTTCATTCCTCTAAAAAAATATTTGGTTCCTAGTTACCTAAATTTACATTAATACCTACTTAATAAAATTATTTTATTATTCTAAATATTTTAATTTTAAGTACAATTGTTAATTAATATGTAAAAAAAAATTATTTCAAATATTTAGTCAGTATAAATTAATACGAGATCTATACCTAAATAAATAAAAAAATATGTTTGTCTAAAATGGGTATATAATAATGTAGTATTTTATATTTAAATTGAAATATAATGCAAAAGTATGCAATTTTGTAAAAATTTCAATTTTAAACAGCCATAAAATTTAGATGGTACTTGGGCAAGTCAAAAATCCAACTTTTTCAATACTTTTTAAAAAAAATTACAAAAAAACCGGGAGATTTTACGCAAAATCACGTTTTCACAAAATACATTTTTTTTAAATGCTCTAAACTCAAAAACGAAAAACCGTAACAACTTGAAATTTTTACCAAATTTTTATATTAATATTATCTATAGATGATTAAGTTTTTAAAGTATTTTGACATATTTTGACTTGTTTATAGACAATTTAAATTTTCGATTTTTATAAGTTTTTTTTTTTTTGAAATATCTATAAAATTTATTTAGCTGTCCGAAAACTTTTGAAAATTTAATACAAGGTTTATAATAAGTTAAACTTATCGTAACTAAAAAATATCGGAGATCGTTTAACTAAAATTATTTTTATTAGCCCATAATAAAGTTCAAATTTGTATAAAATGTGTCAAAATCATGCTAATTTGCAAGTTATTTTGTAGATAAAAATTCATAAAATTTATTCTGTTTATACTTAAGATTCAAAATTTTGACACTAGGTTATCCAAAAGCTATACTCTTCAAAAATATATAAAAAAAAATTTCTACTGGACTGAATGTTGACTTATTGATTAAATTTGTGATCTTGGTAAATATTCACTAGTGAATGTCGACATTAATACAACGATATTGATGAATGTTGGTAATGCCGATATTATTTAATCTAATTTAGAAATAACGGAAGGGCCACAACTATTGAATCAATTATGGTATCTTATACTATATAGTACCTACCTATACTGTATAAGGTATTGTACAAATTAATAATTTTGATAAAATGTTTTGTTACATACCACCTAGTACCTATGCAGCATAAAGTATTGTACAAATTGATAACTTCGATGAAATGTTTTATTACCTTACCCAATTACTCTTATTATATTAAAATTTAATATCAATCACTGATGTACAAAGTGATCAACAAATTTCTATAAGAGAATCTTCTACATCAAGTTCAATAATTGGTGGGCAAGGATATACAAGATGTAACTGTAAAACAAAGTGTACCTACTACAAAAAAGTGTAAATGTAGAAATATTGGCATTTTATGTAGTACACAATGTCATGAGTGCTAGGGCTAGGGACTTATAGGAGTTTGTATATTTTTCAATAATCATTCTAAACATAGCTAAGTGATATAAAAATGTGTTTCATTGTACTAGGAGTTTAAAGTAATCATTTTTATTTTGCATATTTTACATATTCAGCTTTTTTTCCTTATTAGAGCATATTTTGTTATATTTCTATTTTAAGAGCATATTTCACATATTTTATTAATATTAAAACAACAATCGGCAGGAAATAATATTTTATATCTTTTATATCAGTTTTATAAATTCGCTCCACTTAAATCTGTTGATGTCGAGCGTTCATTTTCAAGGTACAAAAATTTATTGGCGACCAATCGCCGGTCATTTACGTTTGAAAATATAAGACAAATTTTAGTGACACAGTGCAATTCATTTGGGCAAGATTTAAAAAATTATTAAATCATTAAAACAATATGTATTTATAATTGAAATTTTTGTTTTTTTTTCCTGTTTAAAGGCAAGCATAAAGAAGAAATTAAAATATTAGTGTACATTTATAAATTTGTAATTTTTTTGCGTTTTTTACGAAAAATAAAAATTTTTTGGAGCATATTTTAGCATTTTGCATATTTTAATAGCATATATTATAATTTTTAAGGGCATAAATGCTTGCATAGTTTAAGGTTTTTTAGGGCATGAAGTTCCTAGCCTTAGACTCATGACAGTTTGTCACGCTGTAATAAATAATATTATAAAATAATCATAATTTAAATACCTAATTATAATACAAATATAATTTCGTATAACATTGTTTAATAATAATAGTAACAATTTTTTTGATTTAATTAAATACAATATGTTGTTTCTACTTTATTATATAATATATATTCAACTATAGTATTTTAATAATGTACTTTTACTAGGTAATGTACCTATGTCAACATTAACCAAAATCATGTTGTGTATGACAACATTGACCAAAATCCTAACGTAAATGTCAACATCCACTAGTAAATGTCTGTTTTTTTTTTTTAATTTTTCAACATTCACCAATTTATTAGATGTATGTTGACATTCACCAGGTGACTGTCAGCATTCACCAATTGCGGACATTCACAGTAACATAATATATATTGTAACGTTATTATATTTATAATAATTTTGGTATACTTCAGTAACACGGTTAGTGTTGTTTTGAATCGATAATATCGGGATCTATATTGGTAACTTTAATTCTTACACCACTGTTCATTAAATTATTATTTAAAAATGATTAATAATTTTATCATTATTTAATGTTGGTGTTAATGATTCATTCCATTTCTTTTTTCTCATAAAAGAAGATTTTCATCGCGTATACTACATGTTGAGAAGAGTTGGGTTAACAGGGATCGACGGAAAACGGCGTCTTAAGCAGGTTCTACTGAACAAAATACCGACAAAAAAAACAAAAATTTTGGCGAGCGCGGACAGGCGTAGAGACCACTGCGTTGATATCGGTCCGACATCCTCCCTTACGAGCGGTGTCAGTGGACCAATCGGTTGTGTAGCTATTCGAAGTGGAAATACCTCTAATATTACTTTTTAAAATTGGCGGATCACCTAAACAAAGGGCGTTGTAGAAACGCTATCTCAACCGCCGCCATCTAGTTGCGGTTGAGGTCGACCATACGGTCTGCATTGACGACGGCCTCTACTTAGCGCGCTCTAACTCTTATAGTCGGTGAAACTGTATATATACCATTCAATGTGCCGGCGATCGTCACTAGTGAGAAGTACACGGGCCGTCGGTTCTGTGTTTAGTCGTCACATTGGCGGGCGCGTTTGACAACAACAATAACAGCACACCGCGGTGTGCACAATTTTATTTAGTTACAAAAAGTACTACTTATAATAAGCCTGGTGATGAATTTTAAAGATTTTTCGGACAGTCACATTTTTTTATCGGTATTTCAAAAAAAAAAAAAAAAAACACTTAGAAAAACTCGAAAACTTAACCACGCTTAGAAAATATTAATGTAAACGTTTGGTAGAAAATTCAAGTAGGTATTTGCGTTTTTTGGTATCTGAGGTATGAGCATTTTTAAAAATAATTATTTTTGTTAAAACATAGTTTTGCATAAAAATTACCGTTTATCCGTCATTTTTATACGGTTTTGCCCAACGCTTTTGAAAAGTATTGAAAATGTTTAACATTTGTATAGCCCAACTACTATCTACATTCCTATTAAAAAAATTTCATTAAAAGAGATGGAAGCATTTTTACTGCTCCAAAACCTGGCCGTTCAAAATCTATAAAAAAAATATTTTACTGTTGATTTTAGGATATAGGTAGTTTTAAATAACTTTTATCGTTGAGACTAAAATTTAATATTTGAAGAAAATACAATTACTTAGGTACTATAGTTTCAAAGGAGATGGAAGCATTTTTACTGCTCCAAAACCTGGCCGTTCAAAATCTATAAAAAAAATATTTTGCTGTTAGATTTCAGGATATAGGTAGTTTTAAATAATTTTTATCGTCGAGACTAAAATTTAATATTTGAAGAAAATACAATTACTTAGGTACTATAGTTTCGTGGTTTTTGTGACATAGAATAATTTTACTAACGATATTAAAAAAAAATCATCAAATAATTACGAAATTCCATTAAACGTAATGCCGAACAAATGCTTGTAAATCGTTATTTTTTTTACTAATAGCATATTATAATGACACAGGCATTCATTTAAGCATTAAGGAATTTTATTTATCAATTGTAAATAAAAATATTTCTACAAAACATACTCAAATATATAAACACTTAGGTAGGTATGACGTAAGTTACAAGAAAATACATATGCTTTTGCTACCCTTCTAAAACTTTTTATGCCGGATATATTCTCAAAACAATATATAACATAAAATTTTTCAAAGCATTTCTAAAACCTAATATTATACAAGTTCTGTTTTTATATTTCTTGGAGTGCTCCGTGCATGAATAAAGTATATACAACCGTATTGCTACGTCAATTTAGTCAATGCATCTTTAAAAAACAAAATTTTTTTTTATTGATATTTCAAAAAAAAAACAAGGAACTTTGAAATATCGAAAATATAAAAAGTATATGCAACAATCAAATACATTAAAATTTATATTAATTGTAAGATTTGTTCACTTGTTCATTTATAATAAATATATTGTAGAAAAACAAGTGATATGAATGGTAATACTCGTACGAAGACAAAAATAACTATTTATTACAAAATATACAAACAACCAAACACAGTAATAAATATATATAAATTTTTTTTTTTAATTATTAGTTAATTCGCGGACACTGAGACCAATGGATGTTGCATTACATAGATTATTATTACTAAAGGTTTATGGAACACGTAGGTATGTGTAACGTGTATATATGGCATGGTTAACGACGTTAATACCCGGATGGTCACCCATCCGGTTTTAACGACACTAGACGGAGCTTAACCGCAGAAATACATAGCGAGTGCGGCTAACCACTCGGCCACACCATGCCACAATAAATATATTCTTAGGCACATTGGTTAAACCTTCCAGTAATAATAAACATATTGAATAAAAATATAAACAATTGATGTTTGGTATAAATATTAAAAAAAAAATTAAATAATTAATTATAGATAAATAATTTTATCAAATTTTCTAAAATACAATCTAATACATTAAAATATATATTAAAAGTAAGATTAGTTGAATTATAAAGTTATAATAGACATTTTTTAGAAAAACAAAAGCAATTGATCAACTGTATAAAAAATAAATAAAAATTAAAACCAACTTTAAAATCCTAGGTATAACTAATTATATAAATTTCAAAAAAAACTGAAGTAATGACATTCATTGGTACATATGTTCAACCTTCTAGTAAAAATGAAGATATTGTATAAAAATATAAGCAATTAGCGTTTACAATATATACTAAAATAAATATTAAAAAAACCTAAAAATCAATAGGTATAACAAAATGTACAAAGATAAACCAAAAAATAATATTTACAAAATTATAATCATTGAAAGATTAGTTCACTTATATGGGTACTTAAAACTGACATATTGTAGAAAAACTAAAGCAATTTATCTTGAGTATAAATAATGAAACAAAAATTCAAAAAACAATAAATACAAATTTATAAGAAATTATACAAATATTAACAATAGGTGTTCAGTATAAATATCAAAACAAAAAAAAAAAAGATATCCTATAAATTTCAAATTTTAACAAATTCTATAAACTACAATCAAGTATATAAATAGTAAGCATTTTATATTTATATTGTAATAATAAACATATACTAAAAAGTTTCAAATAATGTGATTCTTAATATGGACAATTTCTGAAAAATAAGATTACACTAACAGTACCAAGTTCTAGCATATACATGTGTCATGAAACTCTTCAATGTCTGATAAATCATCACATAGAACATGTTCTATATCGTTGGTAGCATGAACCCATAGTGAACACTGTATCTAAAAATAAATAAGTCTAATAATACATTATAATTTTACAAACAAAATGTGTAAGTACTATAGTCATATGTACATTTCATATAAAAAGAAAACGTAACAAATATTGAATACGCTTTAGAACAAAATATTATATTGCAACTTATTCATTAAAATCCCAATGATGCTATTCGGAGAATAAAATTACGGCAAGTCAATTAAAACTAATCTTCCTAATAATGTATATATTACAGTTTTTTGTAATTTGTTATAACTAGGAATTAACAAATTTGTTTAGTTTTAATTTATTTTCCATGTAAAGTGTTAATTGATTTAATGTACCTACAATATGTTATATATAACTAGACAATCAAACTAATATTCTTATGAATATGAATAACAATACAATTGGTTAAAGGTGTATAATCTATTATAACTAGGAATAATATTTTGTTGGCTTTTCGAGATACAGTTTGTACTAAAGATCAATTGATTCCAATGTTATACAGTATGATTATTATAATTGTAAATAAAAGCATATCTTCCTTTGAATATAAATGTAACTATTTTTCAT
>JAIPRK010002200.1:0-25754 GCA_025469195.1 Chaitophorus viminalis | reverse complement strand
GGGCGTTCTATGTTTTATTATGATATTATTGATAGTATCGATAAAGTATAATAATAATAATAATAATATTATACTTATTTATACTATAAATAACTGTCACTGTAGGCTCCTAAATAATTTTATAAACGTATCATTTAAATTAATTTTATTGGCCTCTTCTTTCTCCGCACTAACCACTAAGTCACTTAAGTGCTCATCTCCCATGGTTGATCTAACATAAGACTTGACTCTCTTAAGTGAAGAAAAAAATCTTTCATTAGAAGCCATACTTATAGGTAAAGTTAAAACTAAAGATATTATTTTTAATGTTTCTGAAAAAGCAACTGGAAAATCTTTTAAACAGGAAATAATGTCATTTAAATTCAAATTGGTTATATTTTTTTAAGAATCAAGGATTTTGCAGAAGGAAATTAGGATAACATTTTGGACTCATTAAATTGAAAATAACTATATTGGTTTGTAAACAATATTAAATGAGGGCAGTAAGGATTAAAAAAATTATTGCTGGATACATCAATAGAATACCATTTCTACCGCAGAAAGTAAGTGACAAGGTTAAATATGTTAACAAACAATATTCTGTGGTTGCTATTTTTAGACAATTTTTCCCTCTTGATGGGAATTATATATCACGTTGTTTTCTTATTATAACAAGTAGGGAGATACCGGAGCATAATAAGAAATCTATACCAGCATAATATTATACCCACAGATATTTATATATTCGATGGTAAATGGTAATAATATCATGGTAGAGAATAAAAAATATATATAACCCATAGACATGATTATATTATTATTATTTTATATTATGTCTATGATATAACCACACAACCACATCGATCATTTTTGGAAATAAAATCCATTAGTACTTATAAAATTTATTATTTTTTTTTAAATACTGAAAAAATATAAAATATATATAATATATTAATAATATATAACACTTAGGTATATCGGCGCTTATATTTATTGTTGGCAGGCCAAAGAAGGCGTTTTTTTTTAAATATGTTGGTGTAAATGTACACCCTGCACCCCCCCCCTCCCCAAAGACGCTCCTGATTGTAACTGGGTGAGATGACTGTTTTATGATATGGTTGGACAATTATTTACAAACTTAATAAATAGGTCGGATTCACCAACATCTTTCCGCAATTTTAGTTCAGAGGCAACAGAAGAATACAGCTTACGCTGTTGTAATGTTTGATCAGACGAAACTCTAACAGTTTTGAACTCATTAATATTTAATAACTGCCGTTTAATTTTCAAGATTTGAAATACATCATCAGATTGTGAAGGCAGAATAATACAAATTGGACGAGGTTTACTTGAAGGCCTTCCCAATCGATGAACAAACTGAGGTTTGGTAGTTAAGCCGATTTTATTGAATATTTCGGCGATAAAATTTACATCATCTTGTTGGACAGAATTAGATGTTGAAAGTTCTGGTACGTTAAATGACAAAATCGGGGTCTTTATTAATATCGTCAAATTCTGATTCTGAATCAAGCGACTCCATAAATAAAATGTCATATTTAAAATATATATAGAAATTATATGAGAAATCGATTCTGAAAGAAAAAATGTGGTAATATCGAATTTGCGATATAAATTAAATAATATCGATTATTTCTATAAATAAAATCGATTGAAAAATAGCTGTTCAGTGCATAACGTGTTATTGCCACATTTTGAGCCATATAAAAATGTGGTATTGCCAAGTTAATGCCAAAACATGTTATTGCCTATGCCGGGCTATGCTATATATTGTTATGCGCGCTCTTGAAACACTGTACAACTTTATTTTATTTAAATATAATAAAAATAACGGTACTGGTATGAAGGAAAAAATATCTTATTAATTTGACAAAAGTAAAGTTTATTGAATTCCAATTGATCTTCTGACAGAGGTTCTGCTCATTGACACTGATACAACAACACTGCTTACTTACTAAAATGCGTCGTCCAGCCGAAGATCGAGCGAGCAACCAAAGGGTTGAATTAGCACATTCCCTATGCTCAGTTCCCCCTGGGCGACCGGTTCTTGGAAGTATTACATCCGCTAATACAACACATAATGTCTTATTCTCTATACTAACATAATAATATTATAATGTTATAAGTTATATGATATGTAGGGATTCCTAACACCCCTCTTCTTAAATGAGACATGGGGCCAAATGGTCCCTATGTTTCACATAATTAATATATTACTTAAATATTTTTATCCTCCTCTTTAAGAGAGTAATTTTCAGCGATTTCTGATTCGTACGTTTTAACATTCTTATTTCTAATTCTTAATAATATTCCAATAATTACTATTACTACACATCTTATAGCATATAGTGTTATAATGTTAAATTCAATCTTAAAGATAAATAAAGTTTCAACTTCTTTATGTTAAAGATCATTTATATCAAATGCCATATTTACTAAATCTGAAAAAAAAGAGGTTCTGCGAGAGTTTTCGTTAAATACTATAATACATTATTATTGTGGTTTTCCGCTATTAAATCTAAATCTACATTAGTATTGATACTGTGCATGGGCAAATGAACTGAGTATTCTGTATGTGCATCACAGTTAGGAAAGATGGTCATTCTGTCATATCCAAAAATTTCAATTTTACGATTTTCTGCTGAATTTAGTAATAGTACAAAAACTAGTTTTTGTATAGAATAGCCATGAGTTTGTATTTAATAAACCCTGCCATAATGAAGTGTCTAATGATACTAATTTAATTTTACAAGATTTTGGAGTATTCAGTCTATTTGTTAAAAGTGATGTTTCACACATGTCTGACTTCGATCTTTGGTGGACAGGTTGACTACCTTTACAAAGTTTATAATATTTTACAAATATAACCTTTACAAAGTTTTTTACATGCTTTCCATTGGTTTTCTGTTAAAACGAAAAAATTTTCATTATCATTGCTAAGTGCTAAGTACTCTATTTCAGATGCTATTAAAACTACCGAGATATTATCATATGGAATTGGTAGAGGAATTAGCTTAAAAACTTTATATTCTTCGTTTGAAACTAAAAGAAGTTTTACTATAAAAATTAAGAAATGATCCTTATGGATTATGGTGATATCTAATACCTTGAAAAGTTGTGGAAGAGATTCTGCAGTTATTTCTCGGTTCCCTCTGGGCGATCGGTTCTTGGAAGTATTACATCCGATAATACAATACATAATGTCTAAGGCTAGGGACTTCATGCCATAAAAAACCTTAAAACATGCATGCATTTATGCCCTTAAAAATTATAATAAATGCTATTAAAATATGCAAAAATGCTAAAATATGCTCTAAACATTTTTTATTTTTCGTAAAAAGCGCAAAAAAATTACAAATGTATAAAGGTACACTAATATTTTAATTTCTTCTTTATACGGAAAAAAACAAAAATTTCAATTATAAATGCATATTGATTTAATAATTTTTTAAATCTTACCCAAATGATTTGCTCTGTGTCACTAAAATTTGTCTTAAATTTTTAAACGTAAATGACCGGCTATTGTTCGCCAATACATTTTTGTACCTTGAAAATGAACGCTCCACATCAACAGATGCAAATGGAGCGAATTTATAGAACTGTAAGTCGTTGACTTGCAAGTTTTCAAGATTTTCCATAGAATTGTCTATCCCTTCTAAAATATTGGAAATATTTTCTATAATTTTAAATCCTTCGTTTTTTGATAGTACATTTTCTAATTTTTTGTAAATTTTGTAATTTTTCTTTAACCATTTTTATGACGTAAATAGACTCGTATAGCATCATGTTTTGTTTTTCCAAACGTGGAATATAAGTCGAAAGAAAACTATAGTAAGAAGAAATAAATGCCAAGTTTGCTTTCAAATCTAGGTTACTAAAAATATCTTTAGCTTTTTTGATACTGATCACGTCATTTTCATCTAACTTGTTAATAATATTTTTTATTACTTCATAATTCTCACAATAATATTTAGTCGCGTCCAACCATGTTCTCCAACGGGTTAAAATCGGTTGTGGTGGTATTGGGTTTGTCAGGAGCTTCATTTTTAAAAATATGAGTTCGAGATGGTGTTTTCAAAAATACTTTTTTCACGATAGATATAAGTTGGTCAACTGTGTTAAAATATGAATGTATTTCTTCGGCCACTCTATAAAATCCATGTACTATACATGTTATATGCACCATTTTTGAGTAAAGTGCTTGAATTGCTTTTCCCAATTTCACCGTATACGGCACAGCGTCTGACAAAAATAACAAGATATTATCATGTTGAACGCATTGTGGCCATAACAAATTCATGGATTTATCAAAAAGTTTAAAAATAGTTTGATGGTTTGCTTTTTTTGATTCTTCTGTATTTAACAGAAATATCTCACCCGGTCCGTCAGTAAAACTCCTATAATAACATTGGCTACGAAGCGATCTTCGACGTCGGTCGTCTCGTCAATAGATACCCATATTTTGTTATATGATACTTGATTTCGTATTTTTTCTAAAGTATTTTTATAACAGTCATCTACGTAACCTTTACGAAGAGTAGCTTCCTTTAGAATTTCCTTTCCTGTATACTCTTGTAAAAATGCTCTAAATTTTACATTTTCTAATTTGTATAAAGGAATATTAGCATATAACATAGCTTCAAATAAATCTTTGTTAAATTGACATTTTTTAGTAGGCAGATTAAATTCAAGAATTTGTTGACTTTTTTTTGGCTTATCAATGCTTATCAATGGTTAACTGATCTGATATGTTTTTCGGTTTTAAGATGTTGTAACACAGTAAAACGTTTTTGAGCATTAACTTTTACTTCACAAAGTTTACAAAATAGTACTGATTCATCAATTAAAAACACAGAACCACCGAATTCTGAAACAAATCACTGTAGGCGACTACATGTATTTGTTTTTACTTTAGGCATTTTTAATTTAATCTTAAAAAAAACGATACGAAGCACTGCTCACCTAACCTGCGCACTGCATGAACGTCATTTGGGGTTGGAAACTCTTGTACAGCTCTAGTCTTCGCATTTCCTGGGCGCATTGTTCCTCCACCAATAACAAAACCCAAAAACTCAATGTAACTAGGCACTCAGCGAACACTTGCCTGGTTTTAGAGTCAGATTTGCAAACCGTAATCGAATCAATACCTCTCGCAGTTTTTCCAACATTTCCGTCCAACTTGTTGCGTCAATGACTCAATCATCTAGGTAGTTTTTAACAACAGTATTGCGCAGCTTACCTAACACACGATGCATTATTCTTGTAAACTCTCCTGGTGCGCCGGCCAACCTAGACAGCATGCGTGTGAACTGTCCCATGTCGTCAAGCGTGACGAACGCAGTCTTCTCCTGAGCGTCTTCGGTTAAAGGTAATTGAATATAGCCAGTCGCCAAATCCAACTGCACGAAATACTTGCCTGTCGCCAATGCCTCGACTTGTTCATGCATATCCGGCAGTGGAAAGTTGTGCCTCTTCACCGTTTATTCAGTTGTCTGTAGTCAATACACAGTCGATTTTTGTCACTTTGTTTCACTAATATGACTGGACTTGCATACTGCGACTCTGTTTCGACTACTACTCCATGTTTCTTCCAGTCTTGTACAATCTCAACGATTGCTTCTCGATCGGCCGCTGTAGTCTTATAGGGATGACAGACCACAAGTTCACTGCCTTCGTTCTCATGTAGCTCCATTGTAGTCAACTCTGTACAACCCAATTCTTTTAAATTAAGCGCGAAACAGTCTATATTCGTTAACTAAGTCCATCAGCAAGCGTTTCTCATTTATATCTACTGGTTTTTCGTAGAAATTATCATATACAGTTGCGGCGGTACAAAATAAAATACAACTATCAACAAATATACACAACTAATTGATAAAAGCATATCTACATTCACGAAACGATATAATCAATATACACAGTGTTACCACCTTATAAATATGACGTATGCGTAAAATTTACGTATATTACCATTCTAGGGTTAAATTGTGGATTTTCCGAGGTGTATAAGTTGGCAAAATTAATATCTACAATATCAACAACCACCGCTTCGGTGGAAAGATCATATTCATCTTTAAAAAGAATTCATACCTATTGTCGTTCAACTCAAACACAAGAAAGGATGAACAACTTAAGTATAATATCAATCGAAAAAGAATTAGTTTACAAATTAAGAGCTAACAAAAATAAATTTTATGAAGATGTTATAAACAAATTTATTGAGAAAGAGAGAAGAACAGAATTTGAGTTCAGATAAAAATCAGTTTATATTATATTCATTTGCACATTTTTAGTTTTATATTACCTATATTTAATTTTATAAATATTTAATGTATTTTTTAAATTTATAATGTATGTAAAATAAATAATTTTAATAATATGTTGACAGTACATTTATTTGCACATTTTCAGTTGTATATTATATTTAATTTTATAGATATTTAATGTATTTTTAAAATTTATAAAGTATGTAAAATAAATAATTTTAATAATTTATTGATAGTTGATAAGAATTTATTTCCCATAAGAGGGGTTTTCTAAGTTTTCCTATTCAATCACACATTAACGCCTAACGCCAAAAGTCAGGAAACGCCACTGCGGACCGTGTACATGCGAGTCCAGTCTAGTAGATCATGTAATAAATCGTCTTAATCTTTATGATCTCTTCCTAACACATATTGGGCGAGTTCCCACTTGTTCAGTCCCTGAATTACATAGTCTCGTGTTTCGGAAAAACCAAGTGTTAGTTCTCTACACCAACGTACTTTTTCTTAAAAATACTTCATGACAGGTTCTTCTTTACCTTGTTTCTGATTTTTCAGCGCGTCCCAACAGTCTGACAGTAGCATCTTACGCACGAACGTGGCCCGAAATTGTTTGACAGAGTCGCCCCAGTCTGCGAACTCTTTATACAGAAACCAGTCTCTTCCATAAGCGCAATTATAGGGGGGCTTAGCCCCCCAAACGTTTCTTTAGCCCCCACATAGTGGCACACCATTAGGTACAAATAAAATCATTGTTTATTGACAAAATAAATATTAGTTATTATTTAAAATAGAATTACAAAATATAATATGGCATATTATTCATTATTATTTGATTACAAACTATACTTATTAATCTCACTAACTCAGATACAGATAATATTATAGAATAATATTCTATAATATTATCTGTATCTTAGTACAGTGTGACAGTGTATAATAATATAATATTCTATATTATAGAATTTTGTGCCGGACACCAGAATTGAGTTCAATTGCCTTGAATCGTTGTATGTATATTTTTCTCATCTTACTAATAATACTAAGTTTTGTGAGATTCAAAAGAAATTGGGAATAAAAGAAACTTCTCTAACAAGAATTAGCGATACCCGATGGAACTATTGGTTCAAAAATTGTAGAGCAGTAAAACAAAATTATCAGGCAATTATACAATTATTAAATGCAGAAGTTGACATTGCAATGTATAGTAATTTATTATATTCAAAATATATTATTATTGTTATAGGAATTTTAGCTACAATAAAATCAACTAAGTTTGTCATAAATCTATTCATTTTGGAAGAAGTTCTACAGTTAGCAAACATACTTAGTACAAAATTTCAACAAAAGTCACATTATGTAACATTAGGTAAAACGATATATTTAATTGAGAGGATGATTGATACTTTTAAACAAAAGTGTTCTGTATCGAACTGTATTATTCGTTTAAATAAACAAGGAGATGTTGACAGGGGCGGACTGAGAATACTTCAGCCCAGGCGGAGAAGAATATGAGCGGCCCAAGTTTTTTTTACATAGTTAATGAAAATGTTCAGTTGTCTTTATAATACCTATTTACTTAGTTTTTATGTTAATAAGTTCTAAAATTCTGAAATAATAGTAATATAAGTAAATCATGTTACACAAGAAAAAAGTTTATTAGAACATAATGTAATTAAAATTTATGTTAACATATTTAGCATTAAAGTTGATGTACTTTTAAGGTAATTAATAAAATCGGATATTTCTACATTTTCTAACATTTGTTTTTCAATTGACATAATCAGTAATGCTTCTAAATTTTCTGAGCATAAATTAGAACGAAGACGATTTCTTGTTATTTTAAGTTTACTGAATGTCCGTTCACAGTTTACTTGTGTTACAGAAAAAAATTTAAAGTTAAAAAAAATTCATAAGCTTCACAAAGATAACTATAAGATTAATCATGTAAATTTAATGAATATAATACTGTGTACACACAGTTTAAGCAATTTTTCGGATCATGATCGATACTTAAAGAACACTTCTTTTCCTGGTAGAAATTATTACCTACAACAATTTCAAGTATTACACGCATAAATAAAATTTAGGAAAATATTTTTAAGTTATTATTAAACATACCAATTAATTCAAGAGTATTATCTTCTAATATATCAGAAAATTCATTAATTGATTCTTCATTATTATCATCATCTTCTGAAACATATTGCTCTTGATACATTGTCTGAGTGCGTTCTTTAATTGACGTAGATATTTTTGGAAAAACTGCAACAAAACTCTTTAGCTTTGAATGAAGTTTATCTTTTGGAATGTTTGACACTTCAGATAAATATGTTAAAGCTATGTTTGGCATACTAGCAACCAAATCAAAATTTTTTGGAATAAAATACTGAATATCAGCTATTAATTGACTGTTGGCAGAAAATACTCCATATACGTCGGTGCTTTTATCTGTTGTTGTTTTCCATTCGAACTTATCTCTTTATCATTATCCATCGTTATCACTTATCACTAACGATTAATAATCTGTCGCGATAACTGGTTGGATTTCGGCACGACACTCGAACCTAACCTCCAAATCCGCGACATTTCGCCAGCACACGACACTTGTATCACTTACGTTCGTTTTTGACCGTCAATGCCTCGTGTCCGATATTCGTAAAACAACGAAATCGACGCAACTACGACACGCTACTATTTATGTAATAGACAACTCCAGCTTCAACGTTCGACTACGATCGACACGTTCGAAAACTTCCCGCACGTCCGTTACAATCCACGTGTTCCGACACCAATCGAACCACTCTTAATCACTCGCGAATCCACTTTGTGGAACCGGATCCTCGAATCCCACTATTAAATCAATAAAATATGCATCACCAAATAAAACACAACACTAGAGTTTATTCCTAGTCGAAATCTTTATTATAACATACTTTATATTACAAAGGAACAAACGTTACTGACTTACTATTACTAATCAATCTTTTCAACAACATTAGAGTGACCAGCTAGACAGTCTGGCCAATCTCATTTTTAACATATGTAAAACATGTAATAATATTACGTAGAATTTTGTTCATATTATTATTATTATGTTATTATAAATTGATTGATTTAAATAAAATTGTTTATTCATTTTAGATTATTTTATATTATTTATTACCTATAGGTTTATTAATTCACTAACAAATATTCTACACAAAAAGGAAATTACTGAAATAAGTTGTACCTATACATAAAAATATACAATATTACGATGACAAATGTGTAGGTATGTTAGTAGCTATGACCTATGGTTTTCAATAAAATCTCTAATAGCATTCCACCACGACAATACGAGTACATTCTGCATACACACACATAATTAAAAAAAATCCTTTCTATTATTTATTAGGGATACTAATTTTAAAATTGTAAATTTTTAGGAGAGGTGAGATGGAATGATGGGTTAAGTGCTGTATTTGTCATTTAAATTTAAACCAATGTACCATTGCTATCGAAAAAAATAATTCCGGATAAAGTGGATGGGGTGTATTATTTTCCATTTTATAGAAATAGAACCGAATATCTTAAGAAGATAGATGGCTTACCTATAAGTTTTATAAATATCTACTTGTAACGGTACTGGTATAAAGTACTACAGCCGTTTACCATGAATATGAATACATATTTTATATATATATATATAATCAGTCCTTTATTTCTATTTACAAATTTTGATATATTACAATATTTGGGGCAGAGAAATATCTTTCTCGTTCGTACTTATATAAAACAAAAGGAGTTCGTTATTCTTATACAATTAATGGATGGAGCAGACGGTTGAATTAGGCCCGCTCAAATAAGTGGCGTCTAATCGCAACCGCTGTTCGGGTTGAGCGAGGCCTAGGCAGACGCGCTTGGGGGGACTTGTTTTATCCAGACTGTCCGAAGATGGACCATTTATTTTCCACACTGATTTGTCTTCTAGTTGTATGTCCTCGCGTCTGACTGGTTGCCACGTATCTCACACAATCCTTGTTGCTGTTCGTACCGCCGGGCCAAATACCTATGTCGCACGCATCGAGTACTCACGTTGAAGTTCCTATCTAAATCATTCTCCAACGTCGGATATAGCGAAAGGTTACCACTTAGATAGTTCCGTGGGAAGGATACGTTAGGCAACCGGCAATGTTCCGGGATTGTCGTTTGACCGTGCGATCGTTTTGTGGCGATGCTCTATGAGAGTTGCACACGGGATCGTATCGGTCGTTGTCCGCTGGTCAGGTCTCTTGAACGCCGTGAATCGGAGTTGGAGTCGCTATCGTTGATGGACCGTGCGATCGTTTTGTGGCGATGCTCTCTCAGAGTTGCACACGGGATCGTATCGGTTGTCCTTCGCTTGTCGGGGCACTTTACGTTTCTTCGGGTCTTCAGTCTTCGTTGTCGTTTGATTGAAGGCTGAAGAAGATTTGAAAAAGGAGTGAATGATGCTGTGCTGAATCTTACTAGTATAGGTATTACTCTCCGTACCGACTAGTATCCCTTTTCCGGTTGCATGTTGTGCTTTCTCTTGTGATAGATTTGATGATATCTCCGAGGTTTTTTGGGTTACAACTATGGGGAAGGTATTGTCGTCTTTGTCTTGACTTCCCTTATCTGTTAATGTATTTATGATGTTTCTACGATGTAAGGAAGTACTTGTAATTTCTTTCTAAGTCCAATATTTGGTGTTTTTATTCTCGTTCTGTCCTGTGATTAGTTCTACTCATTATATGCTGCGATTGACTGTCATAAATAATAGTTGTTGGCTCTGTTAAGAGCCTTTTTCGTAATGATTATATTTCTGTGCTGTTACATACTATTACTAACACTTACTATTTACAACCAGAAAAATTAATAAAAAATTTTATTCGTAATATTTGATGTAAATATAAATTATACTTAGACAAACTTTTTATTTCAAAGAATTAAAAATATTAAATGTCTACATAGTAAATGCTATCTATAGTTATTACTTAAAATATAAAATGTCCTATTTTTAATTTTCATTAAATAATATATATTGTCCCTCTACTGATGTCATCATCTATCACAAGCATTGAAAGAACTTATTAAGAAGTTTTTATTTAAAATTATATTGATACATTTTTATAATATAATGCATAATACATTTTTTGTGCCAAGATGAAAGACTGGATATGCTAGCAATATGAAAAAACTCAAGGATGTTTTTAAAAAACCACCTAATTTATTTCGTGCTTCAAAGGTATTTACTAATTTTTATTTTAGTAGGTACCAACTACAAAGTTGTATTTTTGAGGAAAATAAGTGTATTATTTTCTTTCCTTAACAAGAATATTTTTAAAACAACAAAAATTTGTAAAAATAATTATTATTTCATACTAAAAATTTAAATTTTTTAAAAAAAAAACTAACCGATAGCATTAGAAACAATGTACTTACAAAATGAAAATAGGCCTTTGGGCGAATGGTGCCGCTGCCTGTACGACAAATTTGTACTACAAAACTGCTGTAAAAATTAGCAACAGAAAACTGTACAACTGGTGTTACCTTATCTTCTCTACATCGTGATATCAAATTATCAACTAAATTATTTGAGATAGTGGACGATAATTGATTTGTAGATGTTGGCGTAATTAAATTATCTACATATACACTTGAAAAATAACTAGCAACACAATTAACAATATCTTTACCACCGCTTATTAAACTATTGTTGTAAGACATTATGTTTGGAATGGACGAGTTTGATAAGTGTAATCGTGATCAATGTAATAATAATGTAATGTAATCACATTGCTGCTAAAGAAGTATTTCTTTTAATTATTATTAAAGCCTGTCGTTTCAATTTTGGTCAAGCATGGTACAGAAAAATTAGTTCTATACCAATATTGAAAAAAACTACGACGATAAAAATTTACAATCTGGACTATGGTTAAAATTTTTTTTTTGGTTTGCCTTAATTACCATCACATATGATTTTTGAGGCGTTTATTGAGATAATGGCTACTTGTCCAGAAGGAAAATAATATTATAATTTTACTCATTACAAATTGGATAATTATATTGAGACCAATACTAGAACGACGAACGGCAAAGAAAGTTACCATTGTCAATTAAGGCAAGAATTCTATGTTCCACATCCTACTATATTTTACTAAAATTATAAATTTAAAATAATAAATACATTTTGAGTTATTATTAAATTATTTTTGTTTTTTTGTCTTTCAGATAGATTAACAAATATTAAAACAACAATAGAAATTAAATGAAACCAAATTTCAACTCATACGAAACGGCAACGTGAACCATAAAGTATGCAAAGTATGCAGGGACGAAATTAGCTTGATTGATTATTTAAAAATATTAGGATGCAAGTTTATTCCAATTTAATTATATATTGAATTATTTTATATTATGATTTTTATTTCTTACTAAATTATTTTTTTAATTAATAACAATAAAATATGTTTAAATTTTACCAGTCAATCAGATGTGCCGTACACATTAGAATTATCGACCTTTCAAATATCCTTTTTTAATAATAGAATAAATATGTGCGGTATTGAACGATTTAAAATGTGCGGTGTTGATGACCACCGCATTTTTAGATCGGCCTTTATATCGATTTGTAATAGATTTTTTTAAACAGTTACACTTTATTAACTCTTGTCCACCAGTCAAAGAGAGTTGTGATACTGCTTGACGAATTCCAATTTCATTATCTGGAATTATTGCCAATTCCAAAAAGTCAGTTCACTCTTCGCATAGAGTGAACTGATTTCGAGTAAATAGTTAAGATAGTGTTACTGCTTTTATACCCAAACGATAATAATCTCTATCCACAACTTATATCGACTTCTGGAATTTTAATTTTAACTGTTAGTCCAATTAATACTTTTGTGGCTTGTTTTTGTAGTTCCATATGCGATTCGTTTCGATGTTGCTTAATTTTTTGTGCCCGATCTGTTATTTTATTATCTTCAGTGTCTCTCGTTCCTTCTACTTCCATAGGTTCCTTGACGACTCCAATTTCTTCATCTATCTCCTCGACAACGTCAATTGAATTTAAATCTGGTTGTATAAGTACTCTTTCTAAATCCTCTTCTGTTTGAAGATTTGGTAATATATATTTTAGAACGATTGAACTTGCTAATCCCATTTTCATTTTAGTTCCAAACATGGCTTCATATGGAGAGCGTTTTAATCCTAAACATGTATAAAAATACTTACATAATATATACTTATATAATTATATAATTTATACATAAATAAATACAATTTATTAATTGTAATATGTATTATACTATACAATATAATTTTTAATTATTTTATATAAAAAAAATAGATACGAAATTAAATTAGCCCTTTCGATCACGTTTTTACAGTTTTCATGATAAAACTATTAAAACGTGTATACATGCTGTTTGAAATTTTTGAAAATTTTTGGTGCTACTCTAGTGTTGATAGCATTATTATTTTAGAAAGTAGAGTGTTCTAAATGTAGGACATTGTGATTAAACGTTGAATTAATATCCAGAATTGATTGGGTATTTAATTTATTTGCCATTTTAAATAAGTACAATAAGGTGTTTAAATTTGTAAAAAGTACACTTATCCACTTATAGATATAAAATCCAAATACCACTGACTCACTGATCGCTGTATCTCAAAAACTACTCAACGTACGGACTTTAAATTTGGAATAGAGGTTCTTCTCATATTTTCACCCTGCAATAAGAAAGGATTTTTTAAAAATCGCATTTTTAAGGGTTGATGACTGTTTGGGCCCTGGGTCAGACGTAATTTTTTTTAGGTTTTTTAGGTATTTTTTGGTTACTAATGACACGGCTCCACGTGGTGGACGTGGGGGTTTCATAGATGTAAAATTGTGAGCTAAAAATTAACCGACGGTACAGGTTTGAACCCGCGACCACATGTGCCGAAAGTGGGCCATGGCACGTTATTTTTCACTCGCAATTTTACACCTTTAGGTGAACGATCCGGTTGTACGGCTGAGGAAAGATAACGCACCGCGTCATACTCTCCCCCAACAAGCCGCACAACGGGAGATGACCTGGGTCGGAGGTGGTCAGAGCAAGCGATGAGTGGTTCCCCCCGCCGGAGTGCTATGGGCAGTGTCTCGGGGGATGATGCCGTCCGGCATGCTAAGCGATGCTCCGAGAGGGGAATGCTTGTCGGACAGCTTTCTGAAGCTGCCGCCTACCGCTATCTGCCTTCCCCACTCTTTCCTGCATCTTCTGAGGTAGTAGTGTCCTTCAAATCCCCCGGTGGATTGGGCAGCTTGGAGGCACCTCCGAGAAAATCCGAAGCGGATATTCCCTCTTGCCCCAAAATATACTCGTCTTCTGTTGTCTGGAATGGTGCGACCAAGTTACACGGCGTGTAGACGAGATCCATATCACACGACCCCCCTACTAATTTGTTGAAAAAAGTATCCTGGATTGTCAAAACCCTGTAGGTCATGCGCTCTCAATCCCGACAGACCAGTCCGCCGCCCCAACCCCATACATAATTAGAATCAGGCGCCGTAATTTGCGTCAACCCAGCCTGTCCGTTGGAAAAGAGCCACTTGTGTCACGCTCTCTAGTAAGTAGCAGAGCTTCCGGTTTTCCTCGCGTAGAGGCCACCCCATACTGGATAGCCTGCCACGGACCTGGCGCCAATTGAGCCTCGAGATCAACTTCTGCATCGTCATATCTTGCCTTGCTTTCCCTTGTTGTAATCTTTGTCCTGTGTGCCATAGGCCCGATGTGGTGCTCCTCTTGTACAGCTCGTGTCCGGTGGGGAAGCTGGTGGGGCTTTCATTCAGTGAATTCACCCACATTGTGGGGGGAGTTCGGATACCCGTGAAACTGACTGCAGTTTCCCGTTGTCTATTACAGTCCCACGACCATCATTTAGTGTCATCGCCCATCGACCGAGACGCTAATGTGTTAAGATTGAAGAAACCCCTTCCCCTTCACATAGGTCGCCCATCTTTGGCTCCCATCAGAAACGGGGGGGAGGACAGACTACTACGTCAGCTATGTTGCCCCCGCTCACTTTCCACTCCTCTATGGTCCTACGGATGAATGCAGTCCGCTCTATCCGGTCGGCTCCAGTACAATACAGTCTCATTTTACTCAACTCCGTATCTGGATGGGTTGTGTTTCATAACTTCCCAAGCCCAACATTACGATCATCTCTCCCGCGTTTGTCCAAACGCCAAGCTGTGCCACTGGATACTTCCTACAGCGTTGGCGGGGCAACAAGGTCTGGTCGAGTGCCGTTACTGTGTTGCCGTGACAGAAGAAACTACTGTCTCCTCTCTCATAACCGGCGGGAGGGGCTATACCTCCGTTGTAAGCTGTAAATACTTGTGTCGGAGCTCACCACCCGTTTTCATCTACCCTAACCATCCCCCGGGTTTCTTCAGGCCGGGGAGGGTATCGTGCTGTGAGCACTCCTACCATCCCATCTATTACCGTCCAGTCCAAGCCGTTCAGAATGCGCCCGTCCACGTACTCCGCCATTACCTCCTTGAGCGATGTCTTACTATTACACACGCAATCAATGGGTCTGCGTCATAGACCGGTGCCCTGTCGCGGATTTGACCTCTCAAGCCGGCAATCCCTACCGTGTAGTCAACTTCTCCGAATGTAACACCGCTCTGGATATCCGTGGGTAACACGAATAATATCTTCGTTGCCTGGTCGAACATATCTACCAATGAAGATGTGTTCTGATACAAGCCCCATTTCCGTGTCCCTTCACCATGCGGCCCGTCTACCTCTACTATAGGTAACTTTGATTTTAAGATATTGGAGAAACAGTATATATTTCGAGTCAGCCTTCAATTTCTAATAATATTATAATAATAAAAAACGTAATATACTCTTCATAAGTCTTGCAGGTATTCATCAGTCATTTAATTTTCTTCCACATTTTCATATGCATTTGAACAATTCAAACAAATTTGTTTCAAATGATCCTTACAAATCTATTTATTACATTGTCAACAGGACTGGTAATACATTACATATAATAAAAGTTAAATGTAGTTGTGCAGCAGGGACTTCTGAATGTTGTAAACATGTTTTGGCAATACTTTATACATAAATAGGTAGCTATAATTAAAAACAATTTGTTGTTGAATTCTTGAACTCTATAATAATTTAGATTTTTTAGAAATCAAATATCAGATATTGATACATTATAATCTACTGATATTAGATGTGAGTGGTCTTGTTTAAGAGAACCATCATTGCAACAATATTCTACTGTTCCGATTCAAAATTTCTGTTGTTGTAAATCATTTTTACCTATACCTAATGGAATATTATCAAGTGAAAATATTAGGTAGGTATTTATAAAAAGTAATCTATAAATTGAGGTATGTGTTTTCTAGCTTTTTCTAGTAATTATAATTTTGATCTGTATTTATTTTGGCAAACTCACTATCAGCTTTAGCTTTGCATACAAAAAGTAGAAATGTATTTAGTACCGGTGAAGGAGAAATAGAGAACATTTGATACTAATACTAATAAAATTATATTAATACCTCATAATATACTTGATATTTTTGACATGTTTCTTGTTAATGAGCATAAAAATTGCTGTTTAGCTAAATAGTTGTTATGAATATATTAACTAGAGCTTTAGAAAAAAAGGCTGAGCAGCGGCCATTAGCAAGTTTTCTGGGGTCACGGGCGTTGGCTGAACACAAGCTATTCTGCGACACCATCAGTTGAATTCAAAGGTTCTATGGAAGAAAACAGCTCTGGTGATAACTTTGTACATAGTTTGATACCATTGTAACCTAACCAGTTTTCAACGAATTCAGGAAACCGATATAACCATCATACTTTAAGCAACGCAGAGTTTTTGCCTCAACGTAAAATCTAAAACTAGTTAAATTTTTAATAGTATGAACAAGCGAAGACTCAGCTTTTTAAAATTCAAATTTTCCACATTTTTTTTGAAAATAAATTGTACCATTTAAAGGGAAACTTTCAGTGAAACAGTATATGAAAGGAAAGCCAAATCTTTGAAGAATAAAAATATTTTTACTCTGCGGTGAAAGCGGAATAATTAGGTAAAACATGATTTTATATCAAGACATGTCAACTAATATACATGACGAGCTTCAGAAAAATTTTGGTTTTGGTGGAGGTATAGTACCATACCTCATTCAAGATATTGTGTCAAATTGAGACAATATTTCTCTTAATAATAACCGATTAGTACCATATACGCTAAAACTCTAAACATACCTACTAACCGGTATGTTATAAAAAACCGGCTAAAATACTTTTACTTTGTTACTTATCACTCGTAGTTTTTACTTCTATACATGAGTCATAAATATACAATTTCTATGATATTAATCTTAAGTATATTGATTTTAATTTTGTAATTATTTATTTCAATTGATGGTGTATTTAATTTTAGATATTTGTGAAGAGAAAGAAAAATATTTTGGAATTATACAAGTGTGAATCTAAAAGCATGAGTTTTACTGACAAAGTAAAAAAAGTGATTGAAGAGTTACCTTTTGAAGCGAAACAAATACATTCTGATGTAATTGAAATTTGCAAGAGGCTAGGAATTCTACAGAATATAAAGTGTAAAATCTAAGCATTGAAGAATCGTAAGAACGTCATAAGAGCATTGGATTCTATAATAAAAAAGATTTGTGAACAAGATGTTGTTAAGTAGGTATACACCATATAATTCTGATATGGTATTCGACAAGGTAAGCGTTGTTGATAAAGTAACATATATAACGATAAGTGTTATGTAGAACAGCTGTTTTGTGGTAATGAAATTTTAACATGTTATGTCGTTATGTGTCAATATAGGACAGTGGTCGGCAACCTTTTTAGACTCCCGGGCCACATTCACAAATTAAAAAGAGTTCGCGGGCCAGACAAAAATAACAATTTTATATTCCAAATTATTTACAAAGAAAAAAAAGCTGTTTAAAACTTCAAAATAATACACTAATAGAACATAAAAATTACGATTTTTAATAATATAATTATAATATAAAAGTATGGAAATTACAACTGCTTAATCATCATAACATATATACTGGACAATAAAAACTACATTATTTTTTATAACAAATATAAATTCATAACTTTTTTTTATACAGTACTGATAACAATTCAGGTGATTATTTTAAAAAAAATAATTTTTCATAATCATAAGAGTAGCTTAAATGTTTTTAATTTTGTTCAGCAATAAAATTGTAATTGTAATCTTCAATTAAATATATTTGTCAGTTTTAGTTCACGCAAATACGAATCGCCAGAGGAATACTTAGATTCATGTTTCTGTAATGTTGTGAAAAATAAAGACATACCTATGCCCATCAGTATTTATAAAAATGGTATCAATCATTTTATGACGACCACTATCCTTGTAAATTGTTCCGAGTTCTTTATACCACTGTATATTTGACATGTAACTACTGGTAACTCTACTGCCGGACTTCTTAGAGTCTAATTTTTTTAATTTCCTGAGTATGTGGAACGAAATTTTAGTTTTGACTTCAGAAACACCAAATCCCTCTATAGCCATTGCTGTCACCAGTGGCGTATTTACGGGGGGGAGGGTATCGACCCCCCAAAGAAAAAAAAATTTTTTAAATAACTTGCTATATAGGTACCAAAAAAGAGAATAGTAATTCATATTACGTGTTTTTAATGTTTCTATTACAATAATATTTATAAATAACTCGGGGTTTAAATTTTTTCCGAAGACGATAACGACACAATATATATTATATTTAATATATTTGTACGCCGTCATGAATTAACAATCTGCGTTTGTTCGTCCGTAATAACTTGCAGTTTGTAATATTGTCTATTGACGGCATCGACATAATATTATAATCGCTACACGAAAACACGAATAAAACTAAATATTTTAAAATAATAATAAGCCACTATATTTCTGTACGCAAATTCGCGTACCAATATGTTTATTTTTATATCCCACAAACATCATATGATTTATGTCACTTCTTAACCGAGCGTGCGTCACGAGGTCATTTTGCATTGTGCTGCAATAATGATCAAATGAGAATAACTATGGGACCCCGATTATTGCAATAAGCACCGGAACTATTAAGTTTGTTAGTTTGTTAGTTGATGATTCACAGGTGGCAAGAGAATACCGAGGGAATATTCGGCGGTACAACAACACACTGGCATTTGCTGCATTCTTATACTGACCTGAACCAAAGACATTTTTATTATTTAAAACGTCCTAACCTAACCATATTTCGACCTAGCCGATTTCGACACAGTTAAAAGAACCGAGCATACATGAGGGCCACAGTGATCGGGTCCGCGATCCTACGAAGTCGGATTGCCTACCTTGCTGGCTAATTCACATAATACCGTTTTTCTCATACGAAATTCACTTACTATACTTACTTACATAGAGTAAGTATATAGTATAACGGTTATCGATTTGCACTTTAAACGATTGATGACTAGATATTACAACACATATTTTGTACTTACCGATTTCAATACAGACAATAGAACCAGACATACGAATGGGGCACAGTGACTACCTGACGGACCTACTCGCTAAACAGTGGTTTTCTCTTGGATTGAAATGTACTTATCTTATTAATCAATTCCACATGACCAAAGCTAGACTTTAACGAACAGCGGGTAAAGTGAACGATGAACTAGATACTAGTTCACTAAAGTGAACGAGAACGAATGAACTAGTTCACTTTAGTTCACGCAAGTGAACTAGAAGTCCCATCCCTACTTTTCACCGGTCCGTCGTTATCTGATATCAGTTTTCAACGCAGCATGACGTTGCGTTGCGATTCGGTAGACGGACAACAGAACGTTACGTTCCGGACAGTATTTAATATGTTCATATTAATGTGTTAGGTTTTTATCACGGCCGTAGGCCCGTAGATAGCCGTGGTTTTTATTAAGCTGGAAACGCACCGGCTGCAACATTTTGTTGCGAAACGTTTTGCAACGTAAATCAATGTTGCACGTTCCGCATTTTCTGTAGAATCAAATAATACTGGTGCGTAGGGATGGCATATATCGATATAGGGATGGTATATCGAAAATATCGAGGAATTTTATATCGATACAACTTTACCGATAAATCGGCACAATATTTTCGAGTCATTCGATATATCGTTGTCATTGTTTATATTAAATTTGTTGCATTTCAAAACTTTCCGTGATAAAATTTCAAATAAACAATAAATCAAGTGTTAACTGTTAGTTGCAATATGATATGCTTTACAATTATTAGTATAATATTTACTAAGTCGAAAAAACCTAATAATGTGCAAAGATAAGTAATTACCAGTGGATTCACGAATTATTAGTTATTACATGTGTATCAATACACTGGTACTCGGATTTAATTTACACATGTAATTATTGTAATTAAGTACACGAATATTATTCCACTTTTTGTCCCCGGATTCCGTGTATACGTATAAGTTAATACATGATCAAAACCACCAGTGCTGTCCCAAGGCTTTTCGTGGCCCTGGAGAAAATTAGTATCTGAGACCCCCAAACACATAATATTAAAACTATATAAAATATGTTATGGGAGGGGAGGGGGTAAATGGGTATTCTTTCAAATAGCTGTAAAAAATTATTTGAATAATTTTTTATTCTAATAATTATCTAGATAAAATTTTGCCCAATACTGATGTCCATGAAGAAATATTGATTATGATTTGTAACTTCTTGTCAAAGCTGACAATTACGTAAACCTGATAAACGGCCAGCGGTAGGCAATTTACAACCAAATATAGTTATCAAGGGTATTCCTTTCCGAGACATTTGTATTGATTACGTAGGCCCTATGACTTCTTCTCGAGGATGCAAATATATATTAGTTGCTACATGTCGTGCAACAAAATTTTGTTATGCTAGACCATTTAAAAGTACAGATGCAAAATCTACAACTAAGTTTCTTTTAGAGTTAATTTTAACATTTGATCCGCCTAGTATAGTTAGATCCGATAACGGGACTCATTTTACAGCAACAGTCATAAAACAATTATTAACAGCATTAGGAATTCAAAAAACGCAAGGTATTGCGTATAGACCAACGAGTCAGGGACAAGTTGAAAGACAAAATCAAGTTAAAATAGATATGATAGCTCCATAAGTAGCTGATGGTGAACAATAGACGGATGTTTTGCCAGTAGTTTTACATGCGTATAACACTTCTGTTCATTCTTCAACAGGATTTACCCCTTTTTATTTAGTTCATGGTTACGAACCACATTCATTTATTGGCATAGCCATAATTCCTTCAAATTTAAATCATTCTGTTATTTAAATTCTATTCGAGAAAAAGCATTTGATAGACAAAAATTATATGACGATAAAGAGAAAAACAAAATTGAATTTTATGCAGGAGAAAAGGTTTTGATAAAAAGTAATGTTAGAAAAAATAAATTCTCCGATCAGTATAAGGGACCTTATACAATAGTTAAAAAATTAATCTAGTTACCTATTTGGTAGAAATAATAAAAAATAGACAAAAATGTATAGAGAAAAAACATGTTCACCAGATAAAAAAATATAGAGACCGTTCTGAAATTATGAACATATACTATTATTCATAATTCTTCTATAGTATATTTACGATAAATTGCTATTATTATTTATATCTTGTAAATAATAAGTAGATAATAAAACCGTAAGAGAACTCCATCCATAAGCGATTTGATTTCTAAGTATTGTTAAGCAATATTTAAAAAGTACAGTCGTCTAATAGTAATAAAAAAAAAATTATATCAATATTCCCAAAATTTAGAACTTTTATTAAACAAAATCGATAAACAAACAAATAATGATTTTTTTTTTATTACTCACACTAATTTACATCAATATGGATTATATTTAATTGCTACAATAATAAGTTATTTTCTTGTTCACTTTACTATAAATAAAATTAGTTAATTTTGTACAGTTAAAGAAAACCCCCTGGAAATTGAATTAAATAAAAGAGTTAGAACTCGGGAAATATTATATAAAGATAAATGTTTTATAATTTTAATATTGAAGTCCATGCATTACTACTTATAATTAAAATAACAGTTCGTGTTTGACTCCCGACCGAGGAACACGTGTGTAGCCTTATCGCAACCGCATTTTTATCTACCGTTAGAAGTGTTCCTACTCTGCTCTACGATAAACAGGTAATATGATTTTATTAAGCGCGATTAGCTATCTTCCTAATTAAAATCAATTATGATATTAAATTGCGTTCATTCGCAATCACCACCAATATGCCCACAACATCGGGCAACTTAAATTCAAACCCAAATAAACTATCTCTTAATGATAAATTATTAGCGTCCAAACACTCAACACCTATCCCCTCACCCAAAACCACCTCAACTCAAGACAATTTCATCATCAATGATACCAACAACAGTCAACCCACTCCAAATCATCCAATAGACAGCTCCCAAGTTAAAAGTTTCGCTGAAACAACAGCCAACTCTCTCATACCAAAAATGAATCAAGCTATCGTTATGAACTCAATCGACGGAATTAAACAAATACAATACATAATTGCGCTTAGTAAAATTACTGATGCAACCAACATTATCTCCGCTTCGCGCATATCTAACAATTGGTTCTGCGTTTTCTTCAAAAATCAACAGAAAACTAATGACATTATTAATAAGCACTCGGCCATATTCGTTGATAATATTGAGATACCGATACGCAAATTAATTAACCCGGCCAAACGCATTATTTTATCAAACGTATATCCCGTATTCCGAATAAATCTATCATCGAGGCGATAGAGACATTCGGTATTAAAATAACATCTCCAATCACGGCGCTTAAAGCTGGTTTCCCGCTCGATAAATTCGCACACATCACAAGCTTCCGCAAACAACTATACATCAGTCCTGAAGATTTCCCAAAACTACCTGGATCGATCGTTATTGTCCTCGACAACACCTCATACCGTATATTCATTACCGATGACATTGTAACCTGCTTTTTATGCAAAAAACCTGGCCATGTATCATCCTCTTGTAAGATGATATACACAACTCCCCCTCTGACAGAAAATATGGACACCTCAAATGTACAAACATCCACTAATACCTCATCTCATCATATCATCGAAAAAACTAATAGTATGGACGTGACTCCTGATCTACCTCTAGAAACCACTAGCGAAATATCTAACACAAATAATACACAAATCACCAAAGACGATAACTACGATGATAAATCGGACTCACAACCACTCCAAGCTTCTTTCAAAAGGCCAGCACCTGAATCCTCATGCCCGTCAGCGCCTCCCTCCCCCACGATGACCAACGACATAATTGAGTTAGGTAAGGGTACACCTGCTGTCAAAAACACAAAGTCTAAAAACCAAACCACAAAAAAAATTAAAGCCAGATCAAAATCAAACTCCTCAACAAAAACCACCGAAATATTAGATAACCTTCTTGAGCCAGCAACGGCTATCCTGCAGAACAAAGACTCCCCCCTCAATCTAATCTCTCAAATATATCCTGGAAAACTTCACAAACAAAAATTTAAACATACATGACCTATGTACTAATGTTGGATCCAATGCCTCTGAAGTCCTTGACATGGCCGAAAAAATATTTCCATTAATGGTGGAAAAAAAAATAAAAAACAAAATATCTAAACTATCTACAATTCTATTCCAATCTATACCTCCCTCCGTACAGTCAACTCCGCAGACTTCCAATTTGAATCAATCTAATCAATAAATACTCAAAAATACTCAAACTACTCAAAAATCTATCCCCATTACCTAAACATGAGTTCACTAATTCAATGGAATTGCAACGGATTTTACAAACACAATACCGATATAAACCGTATTAAATATGAACAAAATCCTGACATTATTTGCCTACAAGAAACTAATTTCAAAAACCTACACATAGGAAACATTAACGGATACTCCGGTTATAAAAAAAATCGCCCCGACGCACTCAGAGCCAGTGGCGGAGTTGCAACATACATCAAAAACAATATTAACAGCAAGGAAATATATGTCAACTCAAATTTGGAAGTAATAGCAGTTCAGGTCATTCTCAAGACAACAATAACTATATGCAATATATATATCCCTGAAAGCACCCCTCTTTCTCTCCCTGATCTAAATTCAATAATAATACAACTCCCCAAACCTTTCTTAATCCTGGGCGACTTCAACAGCAGAAACATCTTATAGAGATCATCACACACTAACAGCCGTGGGAAAACGATAGAAAAATTATTAGAAAATCCCTCACTAATACTTCTAAATAATGGTGACCCAACAAGACACAATTCTACAAACAGTTCTTTATCAGCCATAGATCTAACAATATCCAATACCAATGTTGCCCCTGAATTAGACTGGAAAGTACTAACTGAATATAACGGAAGCGACCATTGGCCAATCCACCTTAACATTTTCAACCAATCTACACCCGATGAACCAATTAAGCGATGGAAACTTACCAAAGCCAACTGGAATCTCTTCACTGAGCTGGTCGATTACCACTTAGAAAATCAAGACTGGGCCAAAAAGAATGCTGATGAATTAGAAATAGACCAAATCAAAATTGACTCCATAGTGGCTTCCTCCACCAAAATTATTGTAAACGCGGCAAATATATCCATAGGAAAATCTTCTCGTTCCAAAGCCACCAAACAGCACCATGGTGGAACCCCGAATGCAAAGTAGCTATTGAAAATTACAAAAAAAAATTAAACCATTTTAAAAAAACTAAATCTTTGTCAGACCACATAGCACTTAAAAAAGCTAGGGCAGAATCAAGGTTTATTACCAAAAATAGCAAACGCGTAGCCTGGAAAGCATTCGTCTCCACAATCAACCAACAAACCTCTGCTACCACTATGTGGAACAAAATTAAAACATTTAAAGGAAACAAGTTCAACTCGACACCCAATATCATTAAATACAAAGATGAATTTATCAAAACTAGCCCGGACATCGCCCAAGCCTTCGCCGATCTATTTCAGACAAACAACAGTAACCAAAACCATACGAAATCCTTCCTTAAACACAAAAATGAAGTTGAGAACTCATCTGTCACAGACAGCCTACCACAGCACAGTGAAGACTCATACAACTCCACTATCAGTATGAATGAACTCAACCAGGCACTCCTAAAGTGTAAAAGCAAAAGCCCAGGCCCTGACGACATCCCTTACATATTCCTACATCATCTGTCCTCCTTCGCTCTACAAAAACTTCTAGTCTACAACTCAATATGGGAATACGGATTTTTCCCCAACCAATGGCGCAAAGCAATTATTATCCCAATACCCAAACCAGATAAAAACAAATTTCACGCAGAAAACTACCGTCTCATCTCTCTAATAAGCACACTATGTAAAGTACTCGAAAAAATAATTAACTCAAGACTCATATGGCACCTAGAAGTCT